>VZUI01032950.1:0-63964 GCA_013401135.1 Cettia cetti
GCCCTGTGCCCTGTGCCCGGGCTGCCCTGTGCCCTGTGCCCTGTGCCCTGTGCCCTGTGCCCTGTGCCCGGGGCTGCTCCCTGTGCCAGGGCTGCCCTGTGCCCTGTGCCCGGGGCTGCCCTGTGCCCGGGGCTGCTCCCTGTGCCCTGTGCCCTGTGCCCTGTGCCCTGTGCCCTGTGCCTGGGCTGCCCTGTGCCCTGTGCCCGGGCTGCCCTGTGCCCGGGGCTTCGTGGGGGGACAGGGGGATCCTCGCTCAGTTTAATGCTCCGTGGCGCTCTGCCTGACCTACATAGGGCCCCAGCCCGCGGAGCGCCATCGATCCACCGGCAGCAGAGGGACGGCCGTGGGGGAGGATCGGCCTCCCCGCCTCCCCGCAGCCCGCCAGGATCTCCCTGGGGGCGGCAGCACCGGGGCTGGGTTGGGTGAAGCCACACGGCAGCAGCTTCTCCTCCACGTGTGCCTGCATCCCTCTCTTGTATCCTCCACACTCAACAGCCCTGGCACAGCGTAAGCTGCCCCTTGGACACCTATTTTGGGATGTTTTCCCGGCTTTGTGCATCAGGGAGGGACAGGTGTTATGCTGTGTGTGCCCTTAGGACACCTCTGAGCGATGCACACAAGGGTTTGGGCTGCTGAGAAGCCAAAGGTGCCCTCCTCGGCTCAGCAGCTCCCTCCACATCTCCTGATGGAGCCTGCTGATGGATCACCAGCGGGTTTGAGTGTCCTCCCTCCCCGGTGCCTGCGTTAGCCACCTGGATTCGCACCCTGGAGCCTTTTCCTGGGCTCGTGGTTTCAGCTGGACTCACACCCTGGGGCTGCTCCCTGCCCTCCCGGCTCTGCTGCGGGGGATGGAGGCTCCTGGCATCGTTTGTCTTTGGTGTCCTTCAGAGGAGGGCTTGGGAGGGTGGCAGGAACATGAAGGGTAAGGTTAGGGTCAGAGTTAGGGTTACAGCTAGGCACTGTGCTGCCAGGGATAATTCCCAAATCCCTAAATTCTCATTAAGTAACAGCGAGGGGGGCATAAAAATGCCTCGGGCTGGGCAGGATGGATGGACAGGCAGAGTCAGAGACTGGCGTGGGCAGCAGCGCGGAGGAGGATGGAGAGAGGTGTGTGACAGCGTCTCCTCGCAGCGGGGAACTCCCTGGGGACGAAAGCCAGGTCTCCTGAGTGTCCCTCCCCTCAGGTCGTGTCTTTGTCAGCGCTGCCTCCGCCCAGCCGCCTCTGCGGCAGCAATTACCGGGCTCGTTAAACTCAGCAACCCAAACTCTGCGCGGAACGGGGGGAAAAAAGCGAATTAAAAGGTGGGCAGAGCCTGGCACTGCCTCCTCCCGGCGGCGAGCCTGCCCCGGGGACAGCGGCAGCCGAGCCTGGGCTTCACCCGGCGGGAGCCAAACTCGGCAGCTGCGACAAACACCGACTGCTCGGGGAGCGGGGAGCGCTCCGGCTGGGCACCGGGCTGCTCATTAGTAAATTAGCGCTAATCCAATCAATTAAGTGCTCGGCCTGCGGAGGAGGGCACTCCTCTGCTGGGATAGGGACAGAGTGGGGTTGGGGGTGGCTTTGGCTGTCTCCACCACAGGACGCTTCTGGAAAAAAACCAACTTTTCAGGGAACAGCCCTCCCTCTCTGGTTAATTGGGATGCAGGGAATTAGGAGCGGGATGGATGCTCAGCATGTCCCGTGTCCCCAGGCCCTGCTGGGCTCTCTGGGGGAGGCTGGGGGTGGTTCTGTGAGGCAGAGAGGTTTCTGTGCCCTGAGTGCACGGGCAGGGATGGAGGGGAGGCCCTACCCTCACCCCAGGCCACCCTCCAAGGCAGCCCAGTGTCACCACAGCATCCTGGGGACACTCGGTGAGCCAGGCAGAGGCAGACTGCAGGAATCACCCTCTCCTTCCAGTCTCAGCCTCAGGAGAGCAGCAGAAGGAAATGAAAAGCTGACTGGATGATGGCAAGCAGGGCTCTGCCAGGGGGGCTCCTCAGCAGAGCCAGAGACCTGGCTGAGGGTCCCAAACCTGTGCTGACCCCACTGGCAGCCCAGTGTCCCCACAGCTCAGCCCTGTCCCCTCAGACCCCTCACACGAGGCTCTTCCTGAGCATTCCTCGCTGCTTCCCCTCCGCTGCTTTCAGCACTATTAAAATGTTTTCCACCACCACCTCTCTCAATTACACGTTTTTAAAAAGTCATTACAGAGAATTCCCCATGAAATTATTTTGATTTTCCACCCCTCCGTCTACTTCCAAACTAATGAGATTAATTGAAAACTACAAACATTTTCCAAGGGCCCAAGGCAAAGGCAATGGCAAACACGTGTAACTCTTCCCAAGGATTGCATCCATCCTCCCTCCTTGCCAGCTCGGAGCGTCCCTCCCGACACGGGGCTGCCTTTGCAGTCTCAAAAACTGCTCAGGTTTGGAAACCTTTGATTCCCCCCCCCCCCCCTCCTTTGAGGAAGGAAAAAGAAAGTGCCTGAGGAATGAGAGCTGTCAGAGGCAATAATGTGAGATCTCACTTGTGGCTGGCGGGCAGAGGAGGGATTTTCAGGGGGGTTTTTCTCTCTGGCGTGTGGTGTTAACTGGGGAACTTCAAACAGGGAAACGAGGAGGAATTTAGGAAAGTTTTGCTGCTTTCTCTCAGCCTCCAGGTAGGAAAAGAAAAATGAAATCTTCCAAACACAATAACCTGCAAAGCAAACCTGACAATTGCCCTGTTCTCCTCGCAGGCGTTTGTCTGCTGCTGGGGTTTGATTCCTCCCACCCCGGGCTAATCAATAGGACAAATCTCCGGTGTCGCTCCTCTCCTGGCCCCGCGGGCTCCTCCAGGATTGATGACAGCAAAGAGCCCTTCAGAGGGGGCTGAAAGCCTCTGGATCAGGATAAATAAAGGGAGCAACACGAGAGATTTGTTACTCTGTGGTGGAGCAACCTCTCAGCATCACCTTCCCTCAGGTGCTGTTTTAAAACAGGGTGAAAGAAAAACTAAAAACCCCCAGCAGTAAAGCCCCAAACCCTGCAGAATTCCACGGGGTCACACATATAAACACACAGCAGTGAGGAAATGGTGACAACGGGTTTGGAACTGGAGAAAACATTTCTTTGCCTGGAACTCCCCTGCCCCCAAAGCCCAGTTTGTGCACACAGGGCGCTGAGGAGGGCAGGGGTGATTAAGGTGAGGAATGGATTTGCTCCTGTGCCATGAGGATTTTAGCCTCACTCACCATGGAATCATGGAATTTGGGGTGGAAGGGACCTCAAAGGTCTTCTTCCACCCCTCTGCCATGGACAGGGACACTCTCTGCTGGAGCAGGTTGCTCCAAACCCCATCCAGCCTGCCCTCAAAGCTCAGAGGTGCTTCCAACGCCTCTCCTGGCAGGACAAGGATGATCTCCACGGGAGCAGAGGGAAGTGCTGTGAGACACCCGTGGCGGTGAATCCCCCCTTGGAAGGGGCTCTGGAGGGTGCCCAGGGCAGCAAGGATCCTCACACCAGCACGGCAGGGGACCAGGGGGGCCGAGGCACAACCAGCACAACAGCCTGGCCGAAAACTGCAGTGGGTCCCATCCCTGGCACCCTCTGACAAGTTAAAAACCTCCAGTTTATTAAAGACACATTCCTACCCCAATAAAAGCCGCCTTGTCTGGTGGTGGGGAGGCTGCAGGATGTTTTGGTTGGAATGTTCCTCGGCCCTTGTGTAATTAAGAGCCCCACCAGCTGTGGATCTGCAAGGAGCTGGTTCTTCCCCCCTCCCCAGACAGGCAGAGTTGATGTTTTCTGTGATCTCCATGATGTCACCAGCTCCCCTTTGATGTGTGCAAGCCAAGGACCTCCGAGGCTCCGGGGCCAAATTTGTCTGAGCACTGCCTGGGAGATGACCCAGTAGGAAGAGGCAAGATAAACTGCTGGAGGAAGAGGCTAATCCCTGTGTCCCTGTATCCATATTTATTGGTGCATTAGGGCTGCGGTGAGCCAAAGGCACAAATAAAAATAAAATAATTTTTAAAAATTAAAAAAATTAAAATGGAGTCACTTCCATGA
The DNA here is from genome assembly GCA_013401135.1 of Cettia cetti. NCBI lineage: Eukaryota > Metazoa > Chordata > Aves > Passeriformes > Sylviidae > Cettia > Cettia cetti. The sequence goes on from VZUI01032950.1 coordinate 4,033, forward strand.
AGTTTTCAATAATGGGGAAAAAGGGTGGAATTTGTGGGATATGAATTAACTAGGATGTGCTGAACCTTCTGCCTCCACAGCACAAACCAACCTCCTAAAACCACTGGAAGACACTTTGTTCCTATTTTTTTTGGTGACAGCCTCGCTCCCAGCACCACATTCCCTGCTGGACACTGAGGGTTCTCCCATGGCACAGCTCAGATGCTCCCTGGGGAGTCCTGGTCCCTCTCCAGTGATCTGGATTTTCTAGGGCCAGAAAGAGCTGGAGGCCAAATCCTGATTCCATTTCAATATGATGAAATAAATGAATATATTTTATGCAATCCCTCAGCTGTGTCACCTTGGGGGTCTATGGAGCCCATCCTTGCACCCAGGCCTGGAAGATCACTCTGCTGGTGGCTCCTGAGGTGTTTTCCTGGATAAAAACCAGCCCCGTGACATCAGAGAGGGCCCAGCACAGGCTGCAGGAACAAGGTGTCCCCACCAGTCCCACCCTGACCTTGCTGGGACAAATCCCTGTCCCAAACCTCCCCAGGAACAGGTATTTCTGCAGGTATTTGTCCTGCAAGCAGCCCAGAACTGGATTCAGATAAGGTGAGATGTGGAAATGCCTGTCAGGCGTACAGACCTGCAGGGCAAATTAAGCAATCATGTTCCCAGGACATACATAAAAATAAGTAAAAAAACACTATTAATCCATAGCAACAAAAGGAGATGGCATGGCAACAGCAGCCACTGCAAAACAAAACAGCAAGGAGAGGAGGGGAGAGGGAAAATCAAGCCCTGCTCTGGCCTTTTGGGGTTTTCAAGGTCGGGGGAGATGCTGCATCCCAGGTGGGGGAGGCAGAGCGTGGTCTGGGTGCTGATGCCAGGCTGAGGAAGGTCCCAGATCCTGAGGGTTTGGCAGCAGAGCAGGGCAGGGAGCTGAGGATACCAAATCCAATTTGGGTTTTTTTTGGTTTTTTTTTTTTTTTCCTAAATTAAACCAAAACATCGACAGCAGCTCTTAATTACCTCACAAAGATGAGCTGCTCGTGGCACTGCAAAGGAAAAAGAGTCTTTTACTCCTTAGGACTGAAGTTCTGTGGGCTTGCAGGATGAAACAACCCAGCCCAGGAGTGAGCAGCTCCTCAGGGGCAGCTGCTGTGCTCCCAGCCCCCAAAATGATGCCTTCAGCTCCCATGAGGGCAACATCCCTCCAGGAAACAAACCTGGGCTAAACTCAGCCTCAAAATACATCCCCATGGCTGTTTTGAACCCAGGCAGAGCTGTGCCGTGGCTGCGTGGGAAGAGCGTGATGGAAATTAGCCCTAATGGGTGTTAATTTGGAGTGGGAAGTTTGTGAGTCAGGCGGGGGTGCAGGGGAGGAGTGGGCAGGAGCCACGATGCCAAGCAGTGCTGAGCTCCTCTGCCTGCTGAGAGAGGATTTCTGTGCTCCTGGCAGGGCTGGGCAGGCTGGGAGCACCCAGTGGGGCTGGGAGGGTTTGGAAGGAGAAAGGGAGCTGCTGGGAGAAGGGATTGCATCCAGGCAGTTTGGCTTGATCAGAGCCCACGCTCAGGGGATGGTTGTTAAAAGGAGATTTTCCATGCTGCGAGAGCCAAAGCAAACACAGCGAAACTTAATTAAATGCCTGCCTGCTAAAATAATAATTTTCTTATGAATTGAGGAAGGTAAAATACAACGAGAGATGGACCTGACAAAGGAACTGTGATTCTCCAGCAGAAGCACAGGGGTAAAGAGCACAATAAAGCAGGTTTGCTGGTGGGGAAGGTCCTTCACTTTTCCCTCCTGCAGATCCATGTGGGGGATGCTCTCCAGGGCCGTGCCAGCTGCTGAAGCCCTCACAGACTGCCTGTCTCCATCCTAAAGCGTGGACACCCCATCCAGGGCTGCTCCAGGAATGGTGGTGTCTGAATTCCCGACAGCAAGTGGAAATATTAATGTTTGTCTAGAGGAAAGAGAAGGAGAGGGAAAAAAAAATAAATCTCTGAATGGCTGGAATTTTCATTCTGCTCCTTCTTGCTGGGGAGAGGGGAGGAACCTCCTCTGAGGGGGAACAAGGAACTTCGTGCTGAGAACTTGCTCGGTGTGGCTTTGGGCAGGAAAAAATGTCAGCTGGAAGAAAGCCCTCCCAAGAAAGTGTGACTGGTAAAACCATCATCATCCAGACAACCCAGGAGAATCATTTCAGGAGGCAAAGCTGGGGGAAAAAAATGGAGAAAAAAAAAAAAAATAGGTCTTGAGCCATGCACCTGCAGGACGGGCTGCCCCCGAACAGGAGGAGGGAGTGCAATGTGTGCTCCTGCTCCCAGGTCTGCAAAGTGCAGACACAGATCCCAGACAGAGATTCCTTCTGAAAGTGTCTCTCTGAATGTTATTTCCATTTAGAAAGGGGAAAAAATACTTAGGATGGAGGGATGGATTTAATCTTTAAAGGGCTGGGAGTCTGCTGCCACTGCTGCTCCGAGCCCAGAGTGTTCAGCATCTCCAGCACCTCAGCAAGAGAAGGTTTCCAGCCCTCCCTGGCCTGGGATAGCACTGATAAAATGTAGCAAAATTGAGAGAATAAGAAATTTTTATGTTTTTCCTCTATTTTTGGTGGTTGGCTTCATCTCAGCACTGCTGGCTCCAGCCAGTGCATTTGGCTGCTTGGGTTTTACTCAGGGTTTGTGGGTTCAGTACTTTTATGTACCTCAAACCCATAGGGGAAGGGTTAGGCCAAACCCCTGTTTTTTCATTAGTTTAATAAATGTGATCATCTCCAAAAAGTTCAGTTTTCTAACCTACTCCAAATGCAGATATTCATCCTGTGTCAATAAAAAAAAGCCAAACCCAGGGACTGAAAGATTGGATTTGAGCCCTACTTTATTTGGCATTGACTCTTGTAGATACACTGAACATTACTTCATGGCTGAAATTAGAGAAATAAACCCACTAATAAAATAAACTAATAACTTTTGCCCTCTTTGTCTTTCTCTGGGAATCAGGAATGGCTTAGCCTGTACAATAATTATACTGTAAGCACAGCAAAAAAAAAAAAAAAAGTTTTTGACTCCTGCCATTCCCAACCCTTCCCACCAAAGGGGGGGGGGGGGTGTGGGTAAAAAACCCTTGGCAATAAATTAAAAACAGTTTTATTTACCTTGAACTACCCAGCCAAGAATGCACATTATTTAGGGACTGGAATAAAAAGCCATTCACTCTAGTTCAATTGGCCATTTAGTTCAATTTGTGTGTGTTACTGCAGGTAATTACTATGGTAATAATGTACTGTAATCTGTGCTGATTTGGAACTTGTCCTGTTTCTGTATTAATAATAAGTGCCATATATGTACTAATTACCAGTTTGTTACCATGGTTATTTGCGTAGATGCCATGTTAATGATACCCTGGAAACATAAAGCAATCACAGTTTTGAATTAAATCTTTGTGGTCTCTTTAGTGCTAAAAGCCCAATTCACATAAAATAATGATGAAGAAAATGAGCTCATCGGGGCTGCCTCGCCAGCGAGCTGATTAGCCGAGCTGCATAAATATATGGCTTTGCCATACTGAAAAATTAGAGCCTCCAAAACATTTTCCACGGTTGCTAAGTAACTCCCCAAAGATGACATCACTTACAGGAACACGCGGTGCCAGATCTGTCATGCACACGTATTTATAGAGCCCGCCGAGCGCCCGCCGCTGCCAGAGGTGTCGGGGCTGGCTGCCAGCCAGGGACAGGGCACAGGGATGGCACATCCCTCCTTCCCCCCTGCAGCTCACCCCCATGCAGCCCTTGCCCCGTGGAGGCAATCCAGAGACATCTATTTTTTTGGGGGGATTATTTAAAGCCAGGAGGGACCCGCGCGATCCCTGCTCGGCAATAATTTCACACTGCGAGGCCTGCGCTGGCTTGTGTCTCTCCTTGTCTTCAAATTGAGCTGAGCAGCACATTTTGGGGATGATTTGTTGGGAATGTGGACTGGAAGGGACAGGCTGCTGCAGCTTCCCAGGCCGAGGGGACGCTCCTGTGTGTCACTGGGTGCTGGGCAGACACCTCGAGGTTTTCCATGGGATGACGACCAGCAGTTATCCCTACAGCCTCCCATCCCATTTTCCCTGCTATTCCCACACAGCAGCCACCATGAGGGATGCACATTACAATTAAAAATAGTTCCTTGGCAACAAAACCATTCCCTTTTCCCCGAGCGTAGAGTAAACAATGGGTCCTTCCTACCCTGAAATTAATGGCGATTCTTTAACCAGATGACACTGGGAAAAGGGCTGGGGAAAGCTGGGAGCAGGGAAGCTGTGTGGCCCTGCAGACAGCAAAGAACAAGGCAGGGAAGCCTGTAGGGCCCAACCCTGTAGTAAAGCCTGATCCCTGCAGCTGTGGGTGAAGCCTGGTGGGTCTGGAGCTGTTGCCAGACCCAGAGCTGCAGGAGGGAGTGGGGTTTGGGCACCCCTGATCAGCTGCAGATTGGAGCTGGGGGTCTCGTCTCTCACTGGCAGGGTCTGTCCAGGAGAAAACAAGGAGGTGGGAAGGAACATCCTGATGAGCCTGCTTGAGGGAAGCCCCTGTCCTGGGTGTGGGCCTGGGAGGACAAACAAACAGCCACTGGAATCCTGGCCAAAAGCCCTGGGGAAATCACAACATCCATGGTGAAATTTCCTGCCCCTCAGCAGGTCAGGCGTGGGCTGCCTGAGGCATCCACTGGAGGGTGCCCGGAGCTTTCACCCACGAAGGAACCACTGGCCCAGGATTGTGGCTGTCCTCCCCTTATCCTCTGTTTTCCTCCCTCTGCTTTGGCCCAAGGCCATCCCTGCGTTCCCTCCCCGCTCCTGCAGAGCCCGGTCCCACAGCGGATGCCATGTCACTTGAAAAAGCTACTTAGTGCTCTTTATTATCTGGTCATTATTTTCCCACTGAAGCCTGAGATAAGCAAAGCATAAATCAAACCAGAACAGGAGCCACTTGGAGCAGGTAAAGCATGGAAAAGATTTTAATCAGTGATTCTGGGCAAGAAAAGCCAAAAGAGGGAGAGGGAGGGAGGAAAGACAGAGTGGGGGGGGGAGGGGGGGGGGGGAAGAGAAACAAAGAAAGGGAAAGAAACACCACTTGTTGTTTGTGGGATGAAGACAAATGTTTCCAAAGCCACATTTTCCACATGACGCCCAGTAAAAGCTCTTGGTTTGATTATTAATCACAGGGCAGCCTCCATCCATCACTCCATCCCTCCCGAGCTGTTTGGTGTGCCAGCCTCCACCCTCCCCTGCCACAGCCCCCGCACTGGGCAGCTGTGACAGGGACAGCAATGCCCGGGAAGTTCTTCCAATAAAGAAAAGGCCATCAAATAAATAGAGGAGGGAATAAATAAAAGGCTCTCAGGGAAGCTGCTGCCGTGCCGGTTGGATCCCTCTGCCTCTTGAGACTTCTGGAGAGCTGCTGACACTGGGAGCGTCTTCTGAAATGGATGGACTTTGCCTCTTGCCTCATACATCTGTTTAATGACCTCTCCTCGCAGGCACTTGACATGTGATTTATGGGATATAAATTTTACCTCTTTGCTCGGGTGTCGCAATCCCCGCGTTCCGCAAGGTGAGAGCACCTCACCCCGCCGGGATGCCGGGCTGGCTCCCTCAGCTTCCTGCTCCCTCAACTTTCTTCCTCAGGCCCTTCCTTTAAAAACCAATAATAATAATAATGAAAAAAAGAAACCCGACCCAAAAAACCTCCAACCCCTAACAGACCTTAAAAAATGTGTTTTTTCCTCTCTGAAGGAAAACTGCTGCTGACACAGCGTTCAAGGCTGGCGGTGCTTTTCAGAAAAAGCAAACAAGCAGCATCCCAGCTGATTTCCTGCAAATAATAATAATAAATACATATATAAATAAATAAGTCCTTAATTCTTTTACTGGCATCTGTAGCCTCTAATTCATAAATTCATCAGGACTTTCCCAGGATGTCAGTTTTGGCAAATGAGCCCTGAGTTGCTTCATGCTAATGGAGCGGTGGGCTGCCTGACCTCAGGAAATAGAGAGGCCAAACATGAAAAAACAGAGCCGGGTTCAAGGCTGGGGCTGTGAACCCCAGATTTGAGGGTGAGGTCGGCAAAGGGTCAGGGAAGCATTGTGTGCAGCGCGAGGGAGAAACGCTGGTTTCTATTTAAAGCCTTTCATGCCGCTGCCAGAGCCCTCTCGGCATTGTGTGCGGGAGCAGCCCGGCGATTGAGAAATGCGCCTTGGAGATCCTGACTGCAGGAATGGGCAAAGATTGGAAACAGCCACGCTCACGTGTTGCCAGCCAAACCCTCCCCTACCTTGGGAAGAAAGGGAGGGCGAGATCTGCCTGGCTCTTTTCAGCGGCTAAGGCAGATGGATTTGCTTTGGCATTTAAGGGTGATGGATGTGCCAGGTACTATTCATTAGGAATGATTTGTTGGGGCCGGTGTAGCTCGCCTGCCCATTAGGACGCATTTACTTCGCAGGTTAGTAATGATGGGTGCGCTTAATAGTTCCTAAGTATGGGAGGGCATTAAAGAGCCCTGGAAGAGAAGGCTATCGATATTTACAGCTTCAATTTGTAGGGAGGAGGAACCCAGTGCGTGTGCCTGGAAGGGGTGTCCACCCCAGTCCCTGCTCCCAGAGGTGGGGATTGGAACGGAGCAGGCCGGAGCAAGGAGGAATAGCTCTGAATACCCGTGTGCTTTGCCCTCAAAGCATCCCAGTGGTGTGGCAGTGGCAGAGTTTTTGGCTCCTTCTGAAGGAAACTGATGCCCAACCCAAATTTCAGTGCACAGACCCAGCGGCAGAGCCCAGCAGCCCCAGGTGGGCCACAGTTCTGTTGGGTTTGCCTCTCCACCAGCACCGTGGGCCACGATGAGAGGAGACAGAAGGTCATTGACTGAGGGATGATTATGGCTATTACATCCCAATTCCCTTCCCTTTCCCTCCCCCCGGCTCGGAGCGGGCTTGGCTCAGAGCGAGATCCTGTTAACAGCCCTCAGCCATGGGCAGCCATTTACTTAAGCCCCGATTTTTCATTAAAATAGCACATATGGCTATCAAGCATCACAAGGTCACGGGGCTGCATTGTCTCAGCTTAATATGATGCCATTAAGGCTGGACCATCACGCTGCCAATACAGCAGGTTCAGCAGCGCAAGATCAAGCGTTGGGCAAGACTGCAATTTCCTCCTGTCCTCCTGCTATGATCTTATCAGAGCCTGACTGATCTCCGTGTACCAAATCGTACTGGAGAGCATTAAACATCGTGAAAGGCTCTGTTTGCAGCAGCCCGTGGGGAGGGTGGGTCACAGCCCAGCTCCCTTTGAGTCACACCATCCCTCTCCTGCACGGGAGTCAGCATGGGGTGGCTCAAGCACCCAGGCTGAGAAATCTGTGTGAGTTCCTATTTTATCTTTACCATTGGTCTTGGGTTTTATTTTGAAGCCTGACCTCTAATCAAGCCCACATGGCCATGGTGCTGGCCTGGGACCCTCGGCATGGTGGCCATTCCTGCTCTCTGCCACCTTCAGCAGCCCTTTTATTTCTTCCTCAAATAACCAGACAAGAATAATCCATTTCTTCCAGCTTTTATCTTCCTGTCTGAGCTACAAGTGCCTGCATGAAGTCCCTTTATTTTACCACTCAGAGTTTCTGGCCCAGCAGGGCCCTGCTCTCCGTACTCAACAAGATGCAGGAAGGCTGGAGAAAAATTATGGAATAGAAGCAGCAGTAGGAAAAGGCAGACTGGGAACTGTCTGGTGGCTCTATTAAGCCGTGCAAAGAGGTGGCACTCACTGCCTTTGGCACTGGCACGAGGGCTGTATGTGTGCCCAGGTGGGAGGTTTCGTGCTGAGATGGAAGCATGTAAATAAAGCAGGATTGCGTGAGCAGCAGCCCTGCCAAAGAGGAAACATCTCTGGCAAGATCTCCACCAGAAGGGTTTGCAGAGCAAACACAAGTGTTGTTGCATCTCAGAGGATGCCAAGCCCCACTGCAGCCCCCCTGAGGGGTGGGGGAGGAATGGGAAGGACCCCACGGAAGGGACACAGTGGCTTTTTCCAGCAGACACTGAGCACACACGGCCGTGCTGGGCCAGTGAGGGTGGACAGGGACCAGAGGGTGGCATGGGAAGGGGCTTCCTCGCAAAACAGACTCACCAACTCCCCAAAAACAGACAGAGATGCAAAACCCAAGCTCCTCTGCCATCATTTGTGCCAGAACAGCTTAAAAGATAATGAGCTAATTGAGCAATGGAGGCCATCTCCCCATCGCTATGTGTCAGCTCCTATTATCCGCTCCGGAACGTTCACTGAGAATACCCAGACCTTCTCTGGAGGTATTGATCATTTCTTTTCCAGGCCCTGTGCTGCCCCTTCCCTTGGGCAGGCAGGGGTGGAGGCTGAGGGTGGCTCCCCATGCTGACAGCCAGTCAGCTGCAATTGTTTTCTAGTGAAAATAGATGTTCAGTATCGATCCCTCTCCCTCCGTGGAGTCCGGGGGCCTTCTCCTTAGTTACTCTAATAAAACACAACTAATTAAATTTGTGCCTTGCTTTCTCAATATTGCATTATCCTAATTACTAATTAAGGGGGACCACGTGTAAGGGGTAGGCATTATTCCCTGCAAAAGATCCCCCTAATGGCCTAAATGACATCTCAGGGAAGGAGGAAATCTTTCAGCAAAGGCCAAGACTGAGGCTTGGAAGGATCCCTGGGGGCAACTTAACGAGAGGCTCTTTAACCCTTCAGCTGCTGCCCTGGAATTTGCTGAATCACGGGAGAACACCCGAGCAAAGCTGTCCTGCACACGGCAGGCAGGGAAAAGGGAAAATCGGGGTGGAATTGAAAGGAATGGGGGTATCTCTGCATGGAAAGCACGCCGGGGGAGAGTTGAGGAAGCGGTTTTTCAAGAGGAGTGCTTTGCCCACTCCTACACAGCCTCCCACGCAGGCCGGTGTGGACACTCGGGCCCGTCCGGGGACATACCAGAGCTGGGCCTTGGCTGGGAGGAACGAGGCCTTTCAAGCCTGTACTCGACATCCTGCTCCTGTCAGGGCTGTGCCAGAAGGGCTTTGTTCTGTTCCAAGTGGCAATTAAACACACCAAATCCCGGAGAGCGTTCTTTGGGGACTGCTGGCAGAGGGGAAATCTCACTTGTCTGCACTCCATGAGCCCCCAGTGGCTCCAGAGACTCAGCACGGGACCTGTGCTGAGCAAGGGACGCCAGATTAAAGCCAGGCTTAAACCAGGCTGCTGGCAGAGCTGACTAAGCTGGTCTGTACACAAAGATCTTTGAATAAATCCCAGACTTCCTCTAACACTCCCCAGGGACTGAAGCCTGTGCTGACCCCCTCCCTGCTGGAGCACCCTTGGTTGGAGTTCAGCAACATTTTCATTTCATTTTCTGCGTGAGTCACGGCTGTTCTGGCTCAATAAGTCCCTGGTTCATTTCTCACGTGGCTCCTTTTAGAAATATTCTTTTCCCCCTTAAGTACGTGGCTTGGAAGTGTGAGTTGCGATTTTTGCTGAAAGGAATTGGGGGGCACTAGCAAATAGGCACTTGTTGGAGGAAAAAAATAATACTTTGGGCATTGTAGAGAATTCCACAATGCTGGGACTCAGGAAAAGCAGCTCTGCCAAAGATTTTGGCACTTACTGGAGCTTCCCAGGGCAGTAGTGACTCCTCACCTTTGGGATGAAGCTTTCAGGTCTCCACTTAGGAGGAGTCACCAGCATTTGACATCTGGGGAAACTGGAGCATCAAAACAGGGGCTGTCACAGGTCAAGCACCTTCGGAATCCTCCCCGTTTCCCCTTCCATGGTGGTTTGTGTGTTGCTTTATGTAGCACTGCTACAGACAGAAATTGGCCAAGGAATCATTAATGAAAATTTCAGAAGACTTCAAACAATATCAATGTCTACGATTTGGCATCCTGTTGGTTTCCATTCTGCCCACAAGTTAAACTGATCACGGCTCTATTTTGGCTTATTTTATCTCTCCCTTCCTTGGAGTGATTGAAGTCTTAATAATCAAGGATAATATCGACGCCAAAGTTTTAAGCAATAAACATATAAACAGAATGAAGAGAAGCAGAATGCTCACGTCTCTCAACAGTGCAAATGGCTCTGTTTTATTTTGCTGTAGCAGATGTTAAGTTTCCAATAATAAAATAAAATAAAAAATCTAAGGGAGACATTTAGCAAAGTATAGCTTTACACTCCAGAGTTATCACTCCAATTTCAACTGGGACCATAAAGTTTTATGAGCTATTAAATTGCCCTAAACCTCCTTTAACACACCAGCTCTAATGTTGCAGATTAACCATTTAGAAAAAGGAGGTTACCTTAGCTGAGATCGGGCCATTTTCCTGCTCTGCTTCAGTCAATAACACTTTGCCTTGGCAGAGCCATTTGCTGGCTGTGTGGTTGGTAATTAGCCCGCATGCCCTGCAGGTAATGCAGCTGCAGGAGCTCCCACCCCTCCCACAGCGCCGGGAGCATCCGCGGGACGGGATGGATGCTCAGGAGAGCAGAGGGAGCAGCTCAGCTCCTTGGCTGCCTGAGGTTTTGCCTCCCTCCCATCCCTTCAGCCATGGGGATGCTCAGGGTTTCTTCTCCCTCCATTTCATAGGATTGTGAACTGGTTTGGGTTGGAGAGAGTTTAAAGCTCATCCAGTCCCACCCCTGCCATGGGGAGGGACACCTCCCACTGTCCCAGGGTGCTCCAAGCCCTGTCCAGCCCAGCCCTGGACACTGCCAGGCATCCAGGGGCAGCCACAGCTGCTCTGGGCACCCTGTGCCAGGGCCTGCCCACCCTCACAGGGGAGAATTTATTCCCAGTATCCCATCTGTCCCTGCCCTCCTTGTCAAAGTCTCATTCCAGTCTTCTTGTAAGCCCTCTCTAGGTACTGGAAGGTGTTTCATGAAGCCTTCTCTTCTCCAGGCTGAACAATCTCCAGTTTCCTTTTTGTTTGGGTGACAAACACATCTGAACACGGCCTTTGAGTGTGTTTTGTCACCTTGAATAAGAAACCTTTGGTCCTGGCTTGAATGCCCTGGATGCTGGATTGAAACTACATGACCCAGGAAAAGGTTTAGTGTCAGTTCCATTGACACTTGCAGAGCTCTCTCCAGAGAGGGAACTTAAAAGCACTCCAGCCACATCCACAGAGTGTCACAGCACCTTCCAGAAGCCCAGGGTTGTTTGACTGATTTTTAAATAGGCACAAACCCAGGAGCAGAAATGGCCTGGATCCTTGGGATGGTCCTCAGTCAAAGGGGTCCTGTGGGGCTTTCTGGCACCTGCAAACTGCCAAACCACCACCCTCCACCCCCTGCTGAACTGGCCTGCAACCCTCTGGGCACCAAACCTCTGGCCAGCTCCTCATGTTGCCTGTAAGGTAGTCCAGCTGCCTGGCCACATCTGGAAACATCTGTCTTGAGAGACCTGGGGCTGTCTCAGGCTGATGACTTGCAGGGATCTGGCGTTTCTCCTAAAATTTCTGCTACAGCTCCTCTTCTGCCATAAGCTCTGGAAAGTCTCTCCTGCTTGGCTGGCTTGGAGCCCTGCTGAGGGCTGGGGTGCAGGGGAGGGCCCTGACATTAAACCAGAGAATCACAGAAATCACAGAACGCTTTGGGTTGGAAGGGACCTTAAAGATCATCAAGTTCCAACACATTTCCACCTTTCCATGGTGTTCCCTTGAACTTTTTGGGACCACGTGGGAAGCCACAAGCTGGAGAGGTGGGAGCTGCTCCCCAGGAATGAACAGTGACCCCAGAGCCCAGGGAAGAGCGAGGCTGGACCCCCGTGGCTTGGGGTTAATTTGCACAGAGCCAGGGGACGGAGAGGCGCTGGGAGAGGGCGGCTCCTTCCCGGGAGGAGTTTGGAAAGAAAGGGTAACCCCTGCTCTATTTTTGAAAGAAATGTCTCAGAGGCCCTCTCCTGCATCCTGCAAAGGCCACTGCCAGGGATCTGCAGCAGCACAGGGGCCTTGGCAGCCCGCAGGGGTGGGAAATGCCTCCTCCCAAAAGCCTGATTCCCGTTTCCCCTGAGATAAGATCTGCAAAGGCTGGTTTTTTCCCCCTAAATTTTTTGAAGGCATTTCCTATCTGGAGCCTTCATGGATGGTTTCCCCTGGCTGAAGGCTGAGCAGTCACCTCCCCAAGCCTTACAGGGTGGCTTCCCCACACCCACACTGTCCTTAAGAATGTTGGGGAGATGTTTCAAAGCCTCTGGTACCTGTGAGAGGAGCAAACCTGACCCCACCATTACAGCACAGCCCACATTCCAGGTGGGGCTCCTCTGGAGAGCCTTTGCTTTCTTCCCAACCATCTGCTGTGGTTAAAATCCCACCTGGGACTTAAATTCATGTACAAGTTGGTGCAACAACCCAGCGTGTTCTGGGGAGCAAGGAGGAGGCCATCCAACTTTGATCCTTCCTGGCACTTGGAGGACGTGGCTCACCAGGTCTGTGCACACTGCAGCCTTTCTCTTCTTGATTAAAAAGATGCATTTTGCTGTCTGAGGTGCCTCAGTCATCAGCAGAAACTGCATTAAGAGCAGCAGAGTTTTCCCTTTGAGTTCTCTTTAACTGCATTATAGTGCTATGAAGTTAAACATTACATAGGTACATAAATAGGGTTGGACTCGATAATCTTAAAGGTCTTTTCCAACCTAAATGATTCTGTGATTCAATCCAGCAAGCCCCAGGCTTCAGAAAGGCTCTGACTAAGCCAATCTTCAGCAGTACAGATGTGTCCCATGTCCTGTGTGACAGAAAAACAAGGTTTAACTGATGTAAGCTTGGACAATAATAGGGCAGTCCATCTAAAATTAGCTGGAGGTTGAAACTTTTCAAGCCATCCCTTCTTCTGCAACTGGGGAAGAAATCCCTCAGCTGTAGCACCCTGCTTTGCTGTGGATATTTCAGTTGAGCAACTTTTGAGGCTGAGTCAGAGAGATTTCCTAACACCTCTTCCCTGCCCGCCCTCCCCAGATAGCAAACACCAGCTCTGGGAGACAGAAAAACAATGTTCTCACCCATCCCTACTGGAGCTGGCCAGCCTGGAGTCTCATGGAGATCCAGTGCTTCCCTTCCCAAGGGCTGTGAGTTTCTCTCAGCCATTTTAATTACCCTTAACTGGGATGAGGGGCACCCTAAAAATGCTGCATATCCTGAGAGTTCTTGGTTTTCTTCTTCTCTCTTGGGTGGAAGCAGCCCTGGTAGAGCCTTAAACTGAAAAATGGTAGAGCCCCATCCTTTACTGGTCCCTACAAGAGCATCTTCCTAGGAAGCAAGTCCCAGCTGGAGCAGGGAATGGCCTCATGTGGCAGCCACAATGTCCCAGCTTGGTCAGCTGGGGTGTCCTCACACGTGTGTTGTCCTCACTCTTGGTCAGAGACAGCAGCAGACCCAACAGCCCATGAGGGGCTTTGTTATGGAACCTTCAGAGTTAAATTAATGGAAGGAAATGCAAGGTCCTGTCCAAAGCAGGGGCTGGGCAGCATTTCCAGCCCATTCTCCTGCCTGCTCCAGCTCCTGTGCTCTGCTGCTGCTGTATGTAGATGGAGAATGCAAATAGCATGGTGAGAGATGTGACCTTTTGGCTGAATGTCACCAAGCCCTGCAGCACTGGGAGTGTTTGCACTCAGCCGTTAGCTTTAGCCTCTCCAGTTATTTATACAGATCCCCGTAAAACTCCATGGGATGAGTCAAAGATGGCTTTGACCTTGGTTGTGCTGGTGGTTTGATGGGCTGCAGTCCTCAAATGTTGTGTTTCTAACAGAAATGTTGGCCTTTCAATTTAGCAACCGCTAACACGGACCTGGGTCTGCCACTGGCCTGAAAATGCCATCATTCAAGGGCTGGGAAAACCAGCCACAGGCTGGAACGGGGTCATCTAAACTCCTGACATCTTGTTGGGTGTTGGAAACTTAAAATTTAAGGGATTGAGCTTGAAATTCTTGAGGGATGGTTTAATTAATTGTGGAATTACAGAGTCACAGAGTGGTTTGGGTTGGAAGGCACCTTAAAGTTTATCCAGTTCCACCTTCCACTGTCCCAGCTTGCTCCAAGCCCCGTCTAACCTGGCCTTGGACACTTCCAGGGATCCAGGGGCAGCCACAGCTTCTCTGGGCACCCTGTGCCTCCCCATCCTTGCAGGGGAGAATTTCTTCCCAATATCCCATCTAACCCTATCCTCTTTCAATTTAAAGGCATTGTTTTCCAGTTTAAAGCCATTCATTGATGAATCAACTGCAAACGCACCCCACAGTGTCCCTCTGAGTGTGTGAGGAACTGGGAATGTTCCACATGCTGCCAGTGCTCCTCCAGAGTGACAAACATCAGAAACCAAGCCCAAAATGCAGCTTGGATGGTGCTGCAGAAAACCTTGTCCACACTGCCCATACCTGCAGGAACCCCAGGCTCCCTCAGCCCTCACCTCCCTGGGAGGGAGCTCCCAGGCTGAGCTGGTCACAGCTTTTCTCCTGAACAGATTTCACACTGTTTGAGGACAATACTGCTCTCTGGAGCTCCCTCCTGCCTGGCTGCTGGGCTGCCTCGCTCCAACACCAACGTGTGGCTCTTGTGCTCCTCTCCTCTGGCTGGAGCTCTGCTGAGTCTCATCCCAGCAGACAGGCTGACATCGCTGCCTCGGGACCCTGTTCAAATCCGTCTCTGTCGCTCTGGAAGCAGTCAGCCAAGCACAGAGACACTCCCAGCCCTGGGAGGGGGTCTGGGATGAGCTTTGGAAGGCCAGGGATGGAGCAGGGAGGGATCTGAGTGGGGTTCCAGCAGCTCAGCCATCCCGGGTGTCTGTGTCCATCCTGTCAGACTCCATCCTGCCACCGTCACTTTGACATCCCAACCCTTTCCTCCTCCTTTCCACCCCTTATTTTACTTGCCACAGCCATCCTGTCGCCTGCCTCTCAGAGATGTTGCTCAGAGAAATTAGGGCAACTGCTGCACTGGGTTTTTATTAGTATTGCCAAACTCTTTAAGCATTTTTAGAAAGGGCTTGAAAAGGAGCCAACTCATTTCTCCTTCTTCTGTTTCTTTTCCTCCACCTCCTCCCTCACCACCACCCCCCTCCCCTTCTCTGTCTGCGGATGCTTTGGGATGAATTAATTTAGACGTGCGGTTTTGAATGTTTTTGGCTCCTGGTTATCGAGCCATTCAGCAGTTCTGGGAGCCTCCCCCATCGGCTGTTATTGAACCAGACAGAGAGGGGCGGAGGAGATGGCAGCGGCCTGATTTGTTGGCTTGTTCGTTCTGCTCCTGCGAGCCGTCCATCGGCTCAGGTTTCCCCATCCCGGCTGACACGGACAGGCAGCAGCCAAAACGCTCCTCCCGGGGCCAGACCCCGCACGGGATCGCTGCCGGTGTCACCTCGGAGCAGCCCGGGCTGGAGGAAGGAGTCCCGTGCTGGGAAGGTTGGGATGAGAGATGGTCTTTAAGGTCCCATCCAACACAAAGCATTCTGTGGTCTCGGTGGAAACAGAAATGGGTTGTTTGTCACTGTTCTCTCTTTGCCTACCCCACTCCCTGTCCCCAAGCCAGGCTGTCACCCCAGCTCCGCTCTGGCACCTCTGTCAAGTGTCCCAACAAGGTATTTTTAGCCCCAAGGGGAGCAGAGCTAACTCAGCATCAGCAGTGAGCACGTGGAGAACACCTTCAGTTCTGATCCTTCCTTGCATCCCCGGGCTGGGTTTGATTTCTCCTCCTTGGAGAAGGGGCTGTGCCCCAACCCCCTGCTCCAAGGGCAGCCCTGCTGCTCCCCCCGCCCCACGGTGACCCCTGTGCCAGGGCAGGGCTTGGTGGGCACAGCCCAGCTCACCTCTCCTACAGGGTAGATGAGCTCTGGATCTCCTGGAGCCTCCCATAATACAGAAAGGAGCAGAAATAACCACTAAATCCTTCTGAAAACCACTTCCTACCCATGCCACTCTGGGGGGTAGCACTGAGACTCTTTAATCATAGGGAGGATGGTTAGAATTCATTATTTTCTCTGCTTTCTAGTAAAATTTTAAAAACCCCACCTGAAAATCTCATTATTCCCTGTCAAGGCTTTCTTTGAGTATTCTTTTGCTCTGATTTCATACTGGGCTAATATCTAAGAAAAATATTATATCTCTGCTTGCTTCCTGCCACCCCAGCCGTGTTTGTGTTTCAGTGGTGGATGAACCCACTCCAGTTTATTTATGTAGCTGGTGGAGCCACCCCTCCAGCACTCCCCTTGATCTGAACTCCAGGCCCAGGTACAGTAGGGCTGGCTGGAAATCCCATATGGCTTTAAACCATCTCCCATATGGCTTTAAACCATCCCCATGTGCAAGCCATGGCTCTGCACCAGGCAGAGTTGTCTTCCTGGAGCTCTGCTCAGACATCTGTGCTTTAAACAGCAGAGGAAAAGTGCAGAAACCTGATTTATGCCATTCACAGGGTGGTATTAGGAATTGGTAGGAAGTCTTTGGGTGGAGAAATTCCTGTTTCTCATCTGTTTTATCAATTTTACTCAAAAGGTAGCAGGTTGACATGCCAGAGGTGCAAACAGACAGCTTGAGGGGCTGCAGTGGGTTTTGGAGCCTTTGTTTTTGTAGAATCACAGAGCAGTTTGGGTCAGAAGGGGCCTCAAAACTCATCTCATTTTCAGGGTGTTCCAAGCCCCATCTAACCTGGCCTTGGACACTTCCAGGGGTCCAGGGGCAGCCACAGCTTCTCTGGGCACCCTGAGGCACTCAGGGCCTCCCCACCCTCACAGGGAAGGATTCCTTCCCCATATCCCATCTAACCCTGCCCTCCAGCAGTTTGAAGCCATTCCCCCTCGTCCTGTCACTCCAGGCTCTTGTCCAAAGTCCCTCTTCAGCTCTCTTGGAGCCCCTTTAAGCACTGGGAGGTGCTCTAAAATCTCCCCAGAGCCTTCTCTTCTCCAGGCTGTTTTAGCAATTTAAGCTCAGAAGCAGAGAGGTTTTGAAGCCCTAACTCTCACTGTTACAATTAAAAATCCTCCTGAGATTTGCCAGCCGAGCCCGGCAGGGAAGAGGCAGGTGCTGGGGCTGGGCTGAGAGCTGACCTCAACACCACACTCTGCAAGGAATTATTTTCAATTATTGCTTTGGGAAAGGGTTAACACCCCTAAAAATAGAGACTTTTGGCCTCTATCCGTACTGGTTGGACTTGATGGTCTTAGAGATCTTTTCCACCTTTATGGACTCTATGATTCTGAAGCATTCCCAGTGAGGGTGTGACACTTGTCCCCATCACTGTCCCCAAAGCACACCAGGAGTGTTCACCACTGTACCTGCAGCTGGAATCACTCCAGGCCATGGCTAAGAGATCAGCACTACACTATTTTGGGGTTTTTTTGCCAAGGTTGCTGCCTGGGCTGTCCAGAGCCGAGCTGAGGCTGGCACTGCCATGGTTGCTCCTCGCAGAGCTCTGGCTGCTGTCCCAGGAGAAGGTACAGCCAGATGAGAAAGTTAACACCAGGTAACCGAGGCTGTGAATTTATGGCACAGCAGCTGCTCCCTGCCCGTGGCTTGAGCACACATTTACCCCATGGAGGATGCCAGGAGCTCCCTGATCCATCCTGTGGGGATGGGAATGAGCTGCCCACGGGAAGGAACAGGGACACAGACATTGATGAGCAGATGTCCCAACCCCACACCACAGGGAATTATCACGAAATGCTGCACAGAGAGCTCTGCTGGCAAATTCCCTCGGCTCTCAGGGCTGCAGTAGCTGGGCTGGAGGATGCTTTAATGCACTCATCTCACACGGAGCACTTGATGTCTCTTCTCCATTGGAGAGGGGAAGAATAGAGAGGAATGTGGGAGGGCAGCCGAGTGCTGCTGCCGCACTGAGTGTCTGAGGTGGGCAGCGAGGCACTCTGCGAGCAGCCTTCCTCCAGCTGGGCTCCTCTTTTGCAATTCCAGTGTCTTGTTTGTCAGTAATTTATATTGACAGAGTCTTTCAAAACACTTTTGGGTTGTTTACAACATCGAGCAAGAACATTTTGTCTCATGTTTTTTCCATTCTTAAAGACAATCCTCTCTCCATCCATCCCCCCCTGCTCCCCTGTGCTGCTCCAGAAGCTGCTCCCTTGCTCTCTGCAAAAACCTGATGGGCTGGAAAAGAACCTGCAAATCTACATGATCCTTCCTCTCTAATTGCTAATTAGGTTTTCCAATTGGGGCAAAGCACCTTTTCCATGGTACAAACCTCCCTGTGCCAGGTGCACTCGCTCTCTTGTTGTTGAAGGTGGAGTTGGTTGTGAGGAGCTGGGAGCTGACGTGACACAAACCTGCAATGAGAAATGGGCACATTTGGGACCTGCTCCAGCATCCAATGGCATCATCTGAGCTGGAAGTCCAGGATACCTCCTACCATGTTGGCTTTGCTGTTTCCTCTTCAATCCCTGAGGCCAAAGGAGCAAGTTCATCCCTCTCCTCTCCATCCCTCCCGATTTTTGAGCTTTTTGCAATGGTGTGGCTCATCTGGATGCCAAATGGTTGTCCCTTTTTCCCTGCTCATCATCCTAAGAACATTGGGAAGACAACTCTTTTGTGGAGTCCATCCCACCAGCAATGACCAGTTTAAAACCTTTTTAAAGTCTCCCTTCAGTCTTGCAGGCAGAGGTTTTTCAAACGCTTGAGGGAAATGAAGACTTTGATTCTCCTGGCAGACAAATCCCCTCTGCAAAAGCAGCTGCTCCTGGGGCTGGCAAGGCAAGTGCTGACCAAGCCTGGCAGCCCTGCCCCAGCCAGCTTTAAGGCAGCCAGCTCGGGGGGAGAGCAGGGAACAGCACGATCCCGGAGCAGAGAGACCTGTGGCAAGGCCTGTGCAGGGTGTGCTCAGCCTGCAGTGCCCTCTCCCTCTGCCCCTGCCCTGCTCCAGTCAGGATAAAGCCTGGACATGTTTGACTACCCAAGCCACAATAATCCCCTCTTTTTGCACTTACCTAAGGAGGCTGGAGTGCCCAATTATTTTAGAGTCTGCTGTTTAACGTGCTCTCAGCCTTGATTAAGACTTTTCATCTTCCAGGCAGAGATCAAAGTGAAACCTTGAGTTTTGCAGTGCTGCACCACGGGTTGGGGCTGGTCTTGCTGCTTCCTTGTGATTGTGGAGCTGTCTGGATGGCAGAGCAGCAGGGAGGGAGCGCCGTGTCCCAGTGGGCAGACGAGCAAGATTAAGGACATTTCACCAGCCTCCATCCTCCTTTTTTCTATCCTTGCCACCTCCTTTCTTCCCACCCCTCTCTGAGAGGTTGCCCAGATGGGTGAGCAGGCCTGCTAATCCTGTTAACATTGAGCAGCATTTCCAGGAGGGGATACATTTACTGAGCTCAGGAATAAAGCACTGAACAGTGCTTTGGCTTGCTAATCCTGGCCTTTGGCAGGGCTTTTAGGCACTTGGTGCAATCAGGAGCCTTATACCAAAATCTGTAAAGCAATGGAGGTCTTGGCAAGGTGGAGTTCTGGCCTTGGTGAGGTTTTCCCCATCCATGAAGGTCCTATGCTCCTTCCTGGCCATTAGAAGAATCACTGCAGCATTCCCCCAAATATATCCCTTTCCTACCTCCTTGCCGAGATGGACTCACCTGAAGGGACAGCTAAGAACCATTTCTAAGATTATTTATGGCCGTGTCCCCATGAATTTCTCCGCAGAGCTAATCAACCACAACGCTGCTGGGAGGCTCATTTAAATACAATGAGAGGGGGAAAACGGGGTGTGAGCCTCGAGGAGGCTCCCCCACACTCGGCATCTGGCTGATGAGAGAGCCTGTCAGGAGCTGCCTGCCTGCTGGATGCTCCCTGCCACGATAACTGCTCGAAGTGGATGAGCTCTCTGTCAACAACTTAATAATCCTCGTCTGCCGCGCCGCCGTGTCAGCCAACACTCCTGCAATGAAGGCTGATAACGAGGGGGTTAGAGCGGGGGAATGGGCTGTTTTGTCAGCACAACGCTCTTGCCATCAAAAAGACTCTGCAAAAGCTTGCTGGCTCCTTCGGAGCTCGCCCGGGATGATTTGCCAGCCCCGTTTGTCCCACGGCCTTTCTGCACTAACTGCAGCAGCAGGACTGACAGGAACCCCTGCAGTAAGCAGATGTGCATGAGCCTACCCCAAACTCAAGGAATTTGCCTGGTTTTTATCCAGAAGCTTTTCTATCTCTTCCCCGCGTCTCTGTTTTTTAAACTATTGCTCTTGCTTGTGTACAGCTTCAAATTATTCCTCGTGAGCTCAGCCCAGGCAGGGATTCTGCTGCAGTGAGGAGTCCCACAGCCGAGAGGAGAAGCCTCCTCTTGTGTCCTGAGAATCAGAGGGAGCACCAGCAGTGAGGATCCAGGATGTGGTGCATGGCCCCCAGAGCAGGTCCCAGCTCTGCTTCTGGCTGGGTTGATGCAAACCTGGATACTCCTGGAGAGGAAGGGGTGGAGGAGGCTGCTGCCCTTCAGCAATTCCCAGCCCTTCCCCACCATGGGCTTGTCCCAGTCCCACCATGGATCACGCTGGTCCCATCACCCAGCTCACGTGCCAGAGCTGGATGAGCCCAAACCCGGATCTGGGGCCTGGCAGGACACCAGCCCACCCTCATTGCACAACAGGAGCCATCCCAGGGGATCCTTCTGGGGAAGAAAAAGGAATTAATGCTTGGGGAGCAAATTCCTCTGGCTGCTTGAGGCCGGGACTCAGCACTCTGGAATTCCAGAGCGATAACACGGCACGAGAATGTTTAAAGAGGCTGCGGATGCAAACAGCAACCCCAGAGCCTGTCCCAGGCTGCAGCCCAAAACTCACAGCTTCGAGCTGCTGTCGCAACCGGGAGTGGAAGGACTGACTCCTGGGGCTTATCCCCTCGGCTGGAATGAGCTGCTTCCCCTTCCACGGTGCTCCCTGTGCTTTGCAGGAGCCGAGGATCTGGCCCACTGTGTGCAAAATTAGCCCCTCGTTAGCGGTGCCTGCAATCCCTCACTGCAGGGGGAAATGGAAGCAGATGCCAAATTGCCACCTGGAGCAATTTTTTTTTTTAAACAATTGAATTACAATCGGCTGGAGACAGCAGGAGCTTTTCCTTCATATTAGCTGGCTATGGAAGCACTGGGAGGCTGCTGCTGCACTGATCCAGCACAACTCCCTGCACAGAGCATCTCCTTCAAACTCCATCATCCTCCAGCTGCAGGAACCACTCTTGCCTTTCATGTCATCACTGAGTGCAAATAAATATAAAATTGAAACGGCCCTTAGATTAAAATGCGATTTAAAGCTCATATTTTGAATGTAGGGAAACACTCCAGATTTAACTTGGATTTTTTTTCCCACCACTGCAAAGGAATTTGGAATATTTTCCCAACTCATATTTTAATGTTTATGGACCTCGAAGAATTTTCCCTGGAGTACATGAAAATGTTCAAAGTGGCATCAACATGGCCTTCCAGGGAACTCCAGTCCCTCTGGCATGGATTCAATAAATAATAAAATGATTTGGGCTGGAAGGAACCTCAAAGATCATTTTATTCTAACCCCCATGGACCTCCTGATCATGAAACTTGCCCTGGGTCTCTTACAGCTTTGTTCAGGCAGTGACGCAGTTTGGATCAGAGCTAATTAGCTGAAAACCAGCCTGATTGTGTCTGCATATGATGCAATCCCATTTCTGACTGCAGAGAGATACATTCTGTCACTTTTCTCTGGGAAGTTTTTGAGGTGTTTTAAGACAGAAAACATTTGTGGGCAGATTTTGAAATGTACGCCCACAAAACCCAAACTCTGTGAATCTTTCTATTTGTGGGGAACACACTGATGTTAACTCTTTTTTGCGTGTGTTAATTCTTGGTTTTATGGAGAACAGGCCTGGGATACTGATTTGAAACAGAATTTTTTTATATATATAACTCTCTATATATGACTCTACAGCTCCCAACTCACTGGGTGAATTCCCCATAAATCCATATCCACTCGTGCACTCAGTCAGAACATTCTGCTAGAGCAGCATGGAAAACCAAAGTCTCTTTTGCCTGGCTCAGAAAGAGAAGCCTTGAGAGCTGCCAACATCTGCTTTCATCTTGCTGCTTCTTCTGGAAGTGCTGAGGAGAGTGGGGGAAAGGCTGGGAGGATGAGGGTGTGATGTGGGAGCAATCACAGCCATGGACCCCGTGAAAAACATGATCGTCTCTCCAAGTAATCCAAGTTTAATCTCAGCGAGACTGAGTCACCCTCCCAGAGCAATATCCATGGTCACCCCATGGATCAGGGCTGTCAGACCAGGAGCAGGGTCAGGCAGAGACAAGAAATGGCACCAGCAGGGTTTGAGAAGCTCCTGCCCCATTTCCTAGGACAAATGGGTGAAGGATGGCAGCAATAAGAAGCCAACAATCCCAATTTCCTGATTTAATCTGGCTTCGCCGCGGGCACGCCCCAGCTCCGTGTCACAGCTGGGTTTCTCGCCGTGGTGGTTTCTGTACCGAGCCCATGCCCTGCTTTCTTCCCTTCTGTCTCCCCATCACAATGCCTTGCCTGGCTGATTTCGTGCTCAGCAGCAGCGCTGCTGCTGCTTTAAATGCTGGCAGCTGGCAACAGTTTCCCTTAGAGCCAAAAAACAAAGCGTCTGCTCTCCCAAGCCAGCCTGGGAAGGTTGGCTTTGCTGGTCCAAGCACAAATATTTCTGGCAGGGCAAGCTCGCTGCAAGTTTGGAGTTGATCTCACTCATTTCCTCAGTGCTAAGGAAATGCAAAGGGATTTGCAGTGAATTCTCCACAGCCTCATTTTTAAGGTGAGGATTGTTTAAGCAGAAGAGAACTCGAGTTCTGAAAAGCTCTGCAAAATTATGAGGGGCTCCTGATGTCACAGTGGGATCAGGAGTTGTTCCATCATTGTCAGGGATGAGCCACTGACACAAAAGGGATGGCACTGTTGGGCACTGTCCCTCTTTGCATGGCTTCAACATTTGTGGAAGTTTGGAGTCATTAATTTCCTGAATGGCTCCCTTTAATGGAAAACATGATGTTTTGGGAAGGACAAGCTGGGCATAAAAGCACTCCAAGTCTTTATCCAGGTGAAGTAACCTCAAGTTCACAACTCACTTTTGGAAAAGGTGTAGGGATTCAGGCATATCCTGCGAGTTGAATGCTTAACTCAGTTAGACTCCACTGGAAGATCTGATTTAGCCCCACACCTGACTTCAGACGTGTCCTTTGGCCAACAGAACTTCTGGACATTGCTTAAATTTTAACTGATTGTTGCATGCGTGGCCAAATCAAAATCCAAACATTCAGCTGCAGTTTTCGGGTCAAGCAGAGCCCAAGCCTTCCTTTGAATAACATCTGCCTCTGCACCAGCACTGGGCAGTTTGTAGAACCCCAAGCACTTTACAAAGACTTAAGCATTGATGCAGACCTCTCGTGGGTTGGAAAAATGAGCTGCAAAAGGTCACCTGGAATGGTCTTGGCAGGAATGAGGCAGGAAAGAAGATTCAGCAGGTTTCAGAGTGCGGCTGGTTCTTGGCATTGCTGGGGTGGGCTCTTTCTTGTGTCCAAATATCTCTTAGCCCTTTCTGACCACTTAGGTCATCCTCTGCATTTTGGGTTGTGGGTCTGAACATTGAATTGAAGAGGCCACAAAACTCTTGGGAACCAGTGGTGGATCTGCTGCCATGAGCAAGAGCTGATCCCATTTCTGGGCTGGCAGTGGGTTATTAACAGCAAACAGAATCCCAATCCACTGGTTTAGTCATGAGGTCATGCCAGTCTCAGGTACAGCAGGTGGGAAGGGGACTTGGGTGTGTGTTTCACAGGTGTGGGTGGTTGAAGGACCAACATTTGGGAACTGATGCCGAAACAGGCGGGCGTGTTCTGGAAATTGTCTGCTCTGAATTCTCATGAAGAGATGCCACGCTTTGGAGCGTGTTCCTGCAGGCTGGCACCGACCTGAGCCAGCCCTGGCTGTGGCTGTGCTTGTGCTCCTGCTCTGTGCAGGCAGGTGCAGGTGGAAACCTCCGGCACAGCAGGAGATGGAGGTGGCAGGGCCAAGAAGGGGCTCAACACAGACGTCTGTGTGAGTGTGGGTGACACAATCTCACACCAAACTGGCCTGCAAAGGCACAGAGAACAGGAATAGAAACCCATCCCGTGACTCAGGATGTGTCTGTGGGCTAAAGCTGCCGAGCTGCAGTGCCTGGGCTCAGTCTCTGAGCCTGTGTTGCTGCATTTAGAGCAGAAAAAGCCTTTGACAGCAGCAGGTGGGAGATGTTTCTCCGTTCACCACCGTTTGTTGTGATGCTCCTGTATGGGCTCCCTGTGGGAGCTGTGTCTTGGTATTATGGCCATAAACATAATGTAGAATAACACTAATGAGGGCTCTCATGGCATATCCGTGGCTGTCCAAATCCGTGTGCCAGATCTCCTCATTTCCTCCAGGGTCCTCAGGCATTTTGTGCTCGTCTTCAGCCTCTGCTCTCTCTGGAGTCTCTGGACATTTCAGTTATAATTACAGCACTGCTTAAAAGGCCTTCTGGTCTCCTCAGTTATGAATAAACCTGACCCTCTGGGAAGACTAAGTCCAGAATTTCAGAAGAAGGTCTTGAGGACAAGAGCTTGGAAAAAAGAATAAAACCTCTCTGTCCCATGGGAAATGCTGAAGCAGGGCAATCTCCAGCCAGGATGAAATTCACAGTCCTGGGAATTCTTTCCCTGAAGGGAAAATTCAACATTTCCTTTGCTTCAGTCTGATCAAAATGTCTTGTTTTGACGTGGCACAACAGCCTGGGACCACGACAGTCAGATCAATATGCTTCCAAGCCATCTAAGGGAGTGTGATCTTTTCCAGCTCCAAATTAAGCAGGAGTTAGTCCTTCCCTACGTCTTGTTTCCATAGGGAGCTGCCTGGCAGTGCAGATTTTTTGATCAGCAGTTCCACCTCCGGCAGCATCCCCAGGAGCCCTCCCTGAACTGTTCTCACCCCGTTACCTGTGTCCTCACGGGTCAGCCTGTCCTCACATCCAAATTACAGGCAACTGGGGATTTTCTTACCCTCAGATCCCCTGCTAACTGCTGCTGGGAGGATTTTGGTTCTTTGTGAAGCAAACCTGTTCTGCCTGCCCAGCCCTCCTCAGCCCCGTTACAAAGAGCCATTGTGGGCGCTGCCCGTCCCATGCCTTGCACTCCCAGCTCTCATCAGCCCGGGGAGAGGCACCTCTTGCCCACTTAGCCAGGAGATAAAGGCTGATTTCTGTGGAGTGGGAGGGAAGCATCGCCTGTGCCCTTGCCAGGTTTCGTGGTACGGCTCCTGGCTGGGCAGGGAAGTTTCCAGAGCTCCCTGGGATGGAGGAGGCTGCAGAGTGGGGAACCCTGCTCTCCACTCCCCAAAGCTCCTGCCTTCTGGGGGGGGTCAGGGTGAGGTGCCACAGAAGGGGCTGTGCTCTCTGGGGTGAGGCCAGCCCCGCCAGGGGCTTGGGGCCTGGTGGATCCCAAGGAAAGCATTCCTCCTCCCTGCCTTGCCTCACCTGGGCATGAAAAGCCAGGACCCCTCCCTCCTTCCCAGCTCTGTTTGTGTTTTGGATTTTTTATCTCCCTCAGCCCCCCCTTGGCTGTTTTTCCTGCACTGTGATGCTGTGAGTGGGTTCACAAATATCCCCTCCAGCTGGGCAAGCCCCAGCAGCTCTAAACTCCTGGTTTGTCTGGGAGCTTTGGCTGCGGGGTGGGTATGGGCATCACAGAGCCAAAAAATGCAGTGGGGGCTGCTCCAGGTGGGTCCTTTCTTATCAGTCCTGGGTTCAGCAGGGATCAACACCTCAGTCTGAATACAGTGGGGAAAACCAAGCTGGTGTATGGCTGCAAAGAGCCTTTCTGCATCCTCTCCAGTGTGGCTTTTGCTGCCTGTTCCTGCCTAGGGTGAGCTCCCACTTGTTAAATTGACCAGTTACACCAGTTCCTTCACCCCTTCGGGACTGAGGGGAACCAGATGTTGGATCCAGGTTCATTTTCTGTCTTCTGTGCCCTTCTCCTTCCACCAGAAGAGGAAAGTTGTGCACGGCTGGGTACCAAAACTCACTGAGAGGTCTGGCAACCCAGCAGCTCCCAGTGTCACAGGGGACACATTGGTCGGGGTGAATCTGTCACTGGGGACACAGGATTTGCGTGCTAGGGGACAGCAGATTTCATCCCTGGCATCTCAGCTGCCTCCTCCAGTTCCTGCCATCAGCTGGGGGCACTGGGAAGGAAGGAAAACCAAGGAAGCTCCAGCCCAGGCGCTCACGCATCACTGGACAAGTCACATCTGGCTGATGGGGACAGCGGGGGCCCAGCCTTCCCTGGGTGACACGAGGCCACTTCCACGCTGAGCTGGGCCAGCCTCGCTCTGTGCTCCAGTCATATGGGAGCTGCTAGACAGAGACACACAGAACCACAGCAGCACCCCTTGCAGGGGGGCTCCAGCAGATGCTGTGCTCCGCAGGCGTTGCTGCACGCCCGCAGTGCTGCCGTGGCGCCGGGGGCTCCCAGGGTAAGCGACTCCAACCAGCCGAGCAGAGCAATAACCCTGCAGAGAGGCAGCGCCTGCAGGGCCAGCACAGAGCTCAGAGGGAAGAGGTGAGGAGGGAGGGCAGGCAGGAGCTGCCCCAGGACCCCAAATCCTGTCTGCAGGTCGCTGTAATCCGTGCTGGGATCCCTGCGGGGAGCCTGGCCCGGCCTGCGCTGGATGCTGAGCAAAGGAGCACATTCAAGCAAGAAATAAATTGAGATTGGGCACAAAAGGAGCCAGGGGGTCATGGAGGAGGAGATGAAGAGCTTGTGGTGGGTGGGAAGCCTCGGAAGTCACACTGAGCAGTCTGGGCTGTGTGGGGGCTGATGCACAGTGAGCTGGGCTTGTTAGTGGTGCCTCAGCCCTGCCTTGACCACAGCCACAGGTCCTGGCATGAAGCCAGGGCTGGTTTGAGCCAGAAAAGAGTTTCTGCTTGCAAAATACCCAGTGGAGACGGCCAAGAGGGAAGTTGGAGCAGCCTTGCAGCCAGTCCTGAGCACTGCTGCACTGGAGAGTTTCTCAGGGCAATGCCCGTGTTCAGGACATGAAACCCTTTCTCACCCTGGCTTTGTAATTCTGTCCTCCATGGACATTTGTCCCCTTTGATCTTCTGGCTGCTTAAAGGTCTCCACAGTGCCCGTGTCCTTTGCCCACTGACAGCGTAGCACTGGACTTCAGCCCTGGGAAGCTGCTGCCAGCACCAGGGCAAACTTTGGATTGTACAAACAGCCAGAGGCACAGACCTTGCCATGTCCCTTCCTGTGCTGCCACTGTCCAGGCTGTCCCTGGACTGGTCACCCCCAGCCTGCCTAATGCATCACCATGGCCAGGGAAGGGGTGTGGGAGGACATCACCAGGCTGTAGAAAATAATTGGATTGTGGCTAATGTGGAACAGTCCCTGGAATTGTTTCCTGATGTTGAGTTGCTCCTGGCTGAGTTCAGAGGCAGAGGAAGCTCCAAGGCTGTTGGGGGATCTGGATTTCAGAAGGGCAGCACTGAGTTCTTTTGGTCAAGAAATTGAAGGTAGCTCTCATGCCCTCGGTCCTGGGGGATGAAAGACCCTGTGCTATTTTGCCATGGAGAGCTGGAGCAAACTTCTTTCAGCCATGACTGGGTGGAAACAAAAATGTGGCAATGTGGGTCCTCCAAACAAACAGTGCACATGTGCTGCCATAGTGGAGGGAGCATGTGATTCTGATTTACATGCAGTCTGGGAAGTGCCACATCCGCCTTATGTTTGGAATATTTCAGCTCTCCAAGGCCTGAATTTAACCCCTGCCCTCTCCTCTCCCAGCAGAGCCTGCAGCATCTCTGCTGTTCTTTCTCTTGGAGTAAGCTTGCAAGAAGAGCCCGATGCTGGAGGGAGCACAGTGAAGCTGACAGAGTTTGTGTGGGTCTTGTCACGTTGTTCAGGCACGTCACAACAAAGATCCAAGAGAAGAGAAACCACAGGAGCCAGGAGAGACTTTCAAACCATCCCTGCTCTGCTCTGAGCTCTCTGGGTCACTGAATTTAAGGGCTGCTCCCACACACCAGAAGACCTCGCTGTTTGTTGGGTAAACCAGGGGAGCAGCCATGTGTAGACATGATTTAAGAGCCATTCCTTCTTCCAGCACGGAGCAGAACCCCTGGACAGTGGGACACTGAAGGACATAGCCCAGGAGGGGGAAGTAAAGGCAGATATTGTTCTGAGCTTTTCCTCTGTGTGCTTCCAGAAAGGGCTTCGGCCTGGAAAAGGATGTCAGGACAGGAAGGATATTGAGTTGGCCTCAGTTCTCACACAAACAGCTGAAGTGACCTTTCTCTAGCAAAACACCAACCCTTGCAGGGTGGGTTTGTTCTGAAGGCTCAGCTCTGGAAGAGTGAGGCTGCTCCATATGCAGGGGGTGGATAGATAAATAGAGTAGATTGATAAACAGATAGGTTAGTAGGTTGGTTGGTTGGTTGGTTGGTTAGTTAGTTAGTTAGTTAATGTGGGGGGTACAGAAAGAGAGACAGACCAATGCAGCTTCCCAGGACCTTTAGCTGCCCTCGTTCATAGCCCAGGTTTTGTAGGTTTGGGCTCCTCTGGAAGGGCACTCCGTGTATCTTCACCCCGCTCCTGAGTGTGGCAGTGTTTGCACAGCGTTATTGGCTCACAACTGCTCCTTCCCTTCATCCACAGCTCCCACACAGATGGGGAAACTGAGGCACGCGGCAGCAAAGCCTCTTCTGCAGGTGGCAGAACACATGGACAGCAAAGCCAGGCCTGGCAGGGCCAGGGGCCCGGCCCTCCATGCTCTCCCCTGACTGCTGCCCCTTGCTGTCTCGCTGGTTATGGTCTCTGTCACACTTCTAGGAAGATGTCACCGCCTCCAAAGGGTGCCAAACGCCCACCTTGGGGAGCCTGCAGGGCGTGAGTCACGCAGGAAGAGCCGAGAGCTGCGAGGTGGGAGCTGGGCACTTTCCAGGAAAAGCTGGGCTGCAACCACAGAAGCCATTTCCTTGCAGGCTCGAGCCATTATTCCCCTGCCAGAACAACTGCTCTGCACATGCTGAGCCCTCCCGAGGTGGGATGTGCTCCCACCCGTCCCCTCAGCAGAGCTGCCCCATTTCCACCTGCTGGGCTGCCCCCAGAAGGAGCTCCTGCCTCGAGGGCAACCATGGGACCATCTCTGCCTCACGGCTCACTGCTCCTGCAGCTGCCCTGGATTAACAACCCCTCTCTGTATCACTGATCTGATCTTTTTTAGTTGGTATTAACCCAAACCAGGTGCCATCCACTAGGAAAAGATCTCCAGGCTCCATTTGGAGAGGTTTTCTGCAGGCCAAAACCTCTCTGAGGTGAAAAATCCATGGTTCCAGGCTCTTCCTACCAAATAGCTCTCTCTTTTTCCTGGGATGTTCCCACCCATTGTTTTAAGCACATTTTTGGGGGTGTTATTCCCACTTATGGACTGAATTTATCCCCAGAACATCACAAGATTTGTAGAAAAATGATGTTGGAAGAAGATGGTTTGAGGCCGCTTTTGAGGGAGGTTGTTCTATTTCCTTGTAGCTGAGTTCTGTGGGGCTACAAATGTTAATTTGGGTAATTCCTCATCCCTCATGTCCAGGGGAGGTGGAACAAAGGGAAAAACCCCAGCCCAATTCTTGGAACACCATTAGATTGCATTGTTTTTCCTAGCTGGGCTCATATCTGTAGGCCTAACCCAAGGAACAGCCGTGTTACTCTGAGCTTGGCTGCTGAGACACAGCCAAAATTGTCAGAAATACTCTGAAAATGCCAAAATCCAAGGAATATTCCCCAGCTGCATCTCCCTGGCCCAGCCCAGCTTTCTGTGAGAGATCCCCTTTGTTCCCAGGCCTCCTGACAGCCGTTGTGTGTGCTCCATAAACATCAAATGGAAGAGACGCTTTTAATGTAATTATAATTTAAGCATAAAATATGTCACTTCTGTAGGATTTTGTTGTCTGGTGCGTAATTACTTTATGGCACTATAAAAAATATATTGCATTATGATGCCTTGCTGTGCTTTGCTCGAATAATTTATAGCACAGTAATAGTGTGGAACAATATTCCAGACCATTGTATCCAATCTTGCATATAAATAAAACTGTGGAAAATAATGATCTTGGTTAAACGCTCATTTAATTATTTTGCAGGCTTGGCTAAGGGTTTTTATCCCAGTTTCATTCCCACATCCTCACCAGATTATATTCAAGCTATCTAGAGGGAGAACTTTTAAAGCTCACAGAAAATAGAGCTACATATGGAATTTTTTATATATACTGCCATTTCCAAACAACTGGGGAAAAGAAGCATTTGCTGCAGGGTGACTGGAATTGCAAAAAATTTCCAAAATTTCTTCCCAAGCAATATGTTGGAAACTTTTTCAGTCTAAGCCCACTGAAACATTTCGGTGGCCTAAAAAACCAACCCCCTTCCTTCTGCTTTTGAGGTTCTCAATATTTTTATGCCCTTGAGACAGAACTTCAGTGACTTTTTGAAGCAAGACGTTGATTGAAAAAACCCAACCCCCCTCTTGCCTTAAAAACAAGGAACTGAAACTTCACTCTCTCCTCAGCATCCCTTCCTGGGCATCTGCTTCAACCACAAGTGCCAAAATATTTCTCACCTGCCCATCCTCATCCCATCCCTGAGCTCCTGCCCAGATTATCCTCCCAGGAATCCTATCCCATCCTGGGATCATTGCCTGGTTTGGAACCCTCACTCAGATTTGCTCAGTGGAGGATGCTGAGCGTCCCCAGAGGCTTGAGCCCCCCACAGGAAGGGGTCACTAAAACCATTTTATTTATACTTTGATGTTATATTTAGCAATCAAACTGTGGGTGGAGTGGGGAGAAACGTCAGGCAAGAGAACTTCAGGCAAAGCAAGACTCACTGGCAGGGGGTAAAACTGAATTTACAGCTCCTGAAGGACTGGGAGGACTCACTGATATTGCAGGGCCTTGCTGGAAGGAAGCACTGATAATTTTCCTTTTAATCTCCAAGTTTTCCTCCAAGCGTGCACGTGAAGCCTCATGGAGATGATCTCCCTCACCCATCAGGATCTTCCCCATGAGGTCTCTCCCTTGCCTTCTCCATCCTCTTCCTCCTGGAGCTGGGGCAAGGATCTAAAAATAGTGGTGGGCCCTGTATATGCATCTTCAGCAAAGAGACTCATAAATGCAGCCAGGACTGAAAATCAATTCTTTAAAGCTGAAATCAATAACAATAACTAATATTAATAGTGATTATCCTTTCTTTATTGCACTTTGCAGTTGGGAATGAATTGTTTTTAAGGATTAGCGGCAGCTGAACTCTGTAATGCAATGTAAGACTGAAGATTTACTATGAAAACAGAGCTTATGAGGAAAGGCCCATTACTGCTGATGGAATACACTTTGGAAAAAAACCCGAGCACAGGGAGCTTCAACCTGCAGTCAGCAGTGGGTTGAGATTCCTGGCAGGAGACAGGGATTTTTGGGCTCTAACCCTGTCTGGTTTTCTCTGAGTCTGACTTCTTCAGTTCCCAGACATCCCAAATGCATTTTCATTTTTGAGTATCTTTTATCTGAAACAGCTTCAGACATGCAAAACTTGGGGGGAAAGAGAGGAGGAAGAAAGGGAAGTGTGTTAAGCCACTCACACGTATATTTATATATTTATCTGAGTCAGCCATACCTATATGAGACAGCAGTGTCTAGAGCTATCTGCTCTGCATGTCAGACTTTCCAAAAAGCACAGCAGATCAGGTGAGCACTTTAGGAAAGTCTGGTCTCAGCATCCCCATGGGAGTCCCCCCGTGCTGGAGCACTTCTGCAAACTCCCCACTCTGACAATCTGGTTTGAGGGCTGTGTGAAACTCCTCTCTCAGAGGAAGGGCAGGCACCAGGCTCTGTTCTCACATCTCTTCCTCTGCTGTGGGCAAGCCCTAACCCTGCTCCTTCCCTCTGTCTCCTTTCTCTACAACTGATGGATATTTCCAACACTGAGAGTAGATTTTGATTTATTTGAATTTCTGTGCCTGAAGAGCAGGAGTGCTTTTCCTATATAAGGACCATGGGGCTGGTTATGGTGTTCAAACTATGCTCAACCCTTGTTTTACCCTGGAGAAGGCAATGTCTGCTGTGGGGCCATGGAATGACTGGGGCTGGGTGGGGAGATGGGGCTTCACCCAGTTTGTGGGCACGGGGGATGGAGTGTGGCACCTGTCAGTGTGAGAATTCCCAGCAAGGTAACCCATCCACAGCATTCCTGTCATCCAGCCTGGAGAAGGTGGAAGAATCCAGCCCAGTCTTGAAGGTGAAGGAATCCACCCATCACAGACGTGGATTTTCGCAAGGGGATATTGGTGTTTACTAAATGTGGACCTAAACTTTTCCTACAACTGCCTTGCTCCAGGCCTGGCGTTTCCTCAACCACAAAATCCAGAGGGATGGAGTTGAGGATGACACAGAAGTTCAGAAAAACACAGTGAATAATTCCTGCCTCTGTTGAGTTGATGGCAAAGCTCCCGTGTTGCTCAGGTACAGTGGGATTTTCCCACTTGGGCTGACACCTCCTCCTCCACCGTGCACGATCTCGAGGCCGTTTGGATGAGAAGCTGCTGGACCTTTGATTTTGGGTTGTTTACTCACTTTCCTTTGAACACTGTAAAGTTTTTTACTCTGAGCTCCATGGGCAGAGTGAAAGCCTTTTGCAAACAGCCACAGGTCAGCTGGCCTGAGCGCCTGATCCTGTCGTGTTATTGATCTCTGGTGGAGGGGAGGGACATTTTTCACCTAGCAAGGTTCTTTTATTTTTATTTTAAAACCAGCCTTTTCTCCAGGAATAAAATTGGACTCTTGTCTCCATTTTTCTCTGCCCTTTCAGTTCATGGTTTCCTTCCAATTTTAGAAAGGTTTTCTTCAGATTTGGCCTAATGATTTTGGGTTTCAGTCAGAAAATAGACTTCAGTGGCCACCTCATTCTGGAAACTGGACCAATAACCACATCCAAAGTGAAGGTAACTGTGGGGAGGCCCCTGTGGTTGCCCAGAGAAGCTGTGGCTGCCCCTGGATCCCTGGAAGTGTCTAGGGCCAGGTGGGATGTGGCTTGGAGAAACCTGGAATAGTGGGAAGTGTCCCTACCCCTGGCAGGGGGTTGGAATGAGATCTTTGAGGTTCCTTCCAACCCAAACCAGTCTGAGATTCTATGAACATGAGCAGCTCAACATTTTTCCCAAATTTATTATTCTTCCCTCACTTCCTTCAACTCCTCTCCTCTCCACTGAGTCCCTTCAGGCACCTCAGAACAGAAGCACTGGGAGCTTCCCCGGTTGGGTTGAGCAGCTCGAGCTCCCTTCCCTCAGTGCCATCCTGCAAGGATTTATTGGTGTTTCACTGCTCCTGGCATGTGGTGTGCAGATGTCTCCAGACTGGCTCAGCTTTGAACTTGCTCAAACAATTTGATTTTTTCAGTGGTGCATCATTGCTAATTTCCTCCGACTCATCCTCCGAGGGCGGGAGTCTGGAAAACAGCTTCTCTTTCCCAGCTCAGAGTAAGAAACACTGCAGGGATTTTGGCAAAGCAGGATGGTGGCAGTACTGACCACCTCGAAAAACACCTTAAAAATCAGTGGCCTGTGCAGATGGCAGAGCAGCAAGGCTGGAGATTCATCCTTCTTGAGGGAACAGTGAGTCCAGCTGGGAGGAAAGACTTATTCCTACTGGGATGGGTAATAGAGAAGGTGGATGTGCTGAGCTGGGCTGCTGGGACTGTCCCCTTCCAGCGTGGCATCTGCTGGGTACCAGCATCATACTTTCCCCATGAGTGTGTGGCACAGCAGCACATGAGTCATGCTGGAAGACATGGCAAACTCTCTTCCAGCACATGCTGGACCAGTTATTTTACAGATCTCAAATCCATGCACCATCTCACTCCCAACTGGCAGAGTGGGATTTACAAGCAGGAGCCACAGCCAGAGCTTTTTAACACAGGATTTTTAAACTCCTGTACCCTGAGGGCATCAATCCTCCTGGAGATGGAACCTCCTGAGATCTGGGATGCAGAGCAGGAAGCAACAACCCCAGGTTCAGAAAGGAAGTGGTTGGTGATTAATTTTTTTCACAGATGTGGGTCTTCCTCCTGGCTGGCTGTGCCCTGCTGTCCCTGGAGCCAACAGGGAGGGAGAAGCAGGGAACAAGACATGGGGACGGAGAGAAACAAGGGGAAAATGAAATAACACAGGGATTGATCCGTGCAAAGGTTAAGAAGCTGAACTTATTTAACTCCTGTTAGTTTATTTATTGTCCCTGAGTTATATTTGGGACTGCAACTGAGCAGATTAGCGCAGGATTGCTGGGTAGATTTAGAGAGTTGCAGCATTTCTCGGGCTCAGTATGCACAGGGCCATGTGTCCCTGTGCGTGCACATGTGTGCCCTGCTCCCACTCCTCACCCAGCCATCCCTTCCCACTGCCATGCTGGATAAATGTGAGCACTCATCTGCACAGTCCGGGGCAGAGAAGGGGAAAAATCTCCTCACTCATTAGCTCAGGACCTAAATTTATGTTGGGTGCAACACATGCTCTTTATTACACCATGAAAGCAGTGGGTTATAATTCCTCTGTCCTCAGGAACAGGGCCACCAGCTGCAGTAAAAAAAAAAAAAAAAAAAAAAAAAAAGATATATATCTAAAATGTCCCCTCCCACATGTGCGTCATGGGGTGGATGGAGCTGGAGCTGGGGAGGGCTGGTGGGGATGGCTCAGGAGCTGAGGCCTTGCTGGCTGCCCAGCACTCTCAGTAGCACTGGGAAGGACAGGCTGGTGGCAAAGGGCCCAGCAGAGAGCCAAGGTCTCTTCCAAGCCTGGCTGCAGGCTGGTGGTGCTCCCCAGCTTCCTCTGCTTCCCCTGTGGGGTGGGTTCAGAGGCTGATTTTGGGGTGATTCTTGCAGACCCACCCAAAGATGGGGTCCGTGCCCCATCAGGCAGCAGCAGCAGCAGAGCCCAGGCTGGGGCTGGCAGCTGAAGTTCCAAGTGGGCTGGATGTGGTGGATGAGGAGTGAGGTGCCTTAGTCAGATGTCTTGGCTAATATATCCTATTACATCAGTTTCTTTTCTTTCTCTGTCTCTGTAAAGGAGCCACAAAAAACAATGAGTAATTTTTCTGCGGAATATTCATCTTTAAAAAGCCAGGCCCAGGGCTCCAGCACTTCCAGAGTGTTGTTTTTCTCCC
Organism: Cettia cetti; assembly: GCA_013401135.1. NCBI lineage: Eukaryota > Metazoa > Chordata > Aves > Passeriformes > Sylviidae > Cettia > Cettia cetti. The sequence continues at coordinate 39,244 of VZUI01032950.1, forward strand.
CTTGACTTTGAGAGTGTGTCTGGCCTGCAGATCCAGCTGGGAAAAGCTCTAACCTGGGAAGGGAAGAGTCCAGGAGAAGTGGGATGAGAGTTTCCCCTGAGGATGCCAGGTCTGGAGCAGGTGGAAGAAGGAGAAGAGAATTCTAAAAAGGCCACAGTGAGGAGAGCACTTGTCCTGTCCAGCTGACAACCACGATGGGGTCTCACCACATTGTCCAGGGTAGCAGACATAAAATCCCAGAATGGTTTGGGCTGGAAGAGACCTTAAATCTGATCCCATCCCACCCCCTGCCATGGGCAGGGACACTTCCCACTGTCCCAGGTTGCTCCAAGCCCTGTCCAGCCTGGCCTGGGACACTCCCAGGAGCAGCCACAGCTTCTCTGGGTAATAACTTGTCCAAGAGCAGTCCCAAAACTGTGTGTGTTTACAAGAATGGAAACACACCTCAGAGCAGCATAAAGGCAGCACTGTGAAGGGCTGTGGTTGAATTTCAGCTTGAAAGAAAGTCTAAACCACAGCGCTGGAGCCAGGTATTAAACTCCCTGGAAAAATCTGTTTGCCTTCTCCTAGCATGATGCCACCAGCTTTACTGCAAACACAGAGGGGGAACGACGTTTTATGGGTATAACAAAAGCCACCAGCCATTTATTTTATTTATGGAGGGGATGGATAATTGACAGGTGGCTGTCTGAAGGAGATGAAGCCCTCCAGCTAAACACTGAAGCTCCAGCAAGGCTGCAAACAGCAGAGGAATGGCTCCAGAGGTGACAGAATTGTTACTTTTAAGACTGCAAGATATATAAGACAGGGCTGATCTGCACTTCAGAACAATCTTACCTGAGCAGCGAGCTAAATAAAACTGGTGATTTCACACCAGTGTCTACAGCACCTTCCACTGAGCTTCAATTAATGAGTGTTGGTGTCTCTTCAAGGGTCTCGCAAGCCCAGAGGATGCAGGTCCCCATTTTAGGGCTTGAAGGCACCCCGTGCTGGGACAGGAGTGGGGACAGGGGCAGCACTGGGCTGTGCAGGGATACTGCAGGGATCCTGCCACTGGTGCTGCTCGTCCTTCAGCAAAGCAAACTTTCCCAGAATCACAGAACAGCCTGAGGTGGAAGGAACCTGTAAGAAGCATCAAAGTCCAGTTTTGTGGTTGCTGGGGAGGCCAGCAGAGACAGGGACATCTTTTCCTGTGTGCTGGTCTGGGTGCTTCTCTCATGTCCCACAACTTGCAAATATCAACCTTTGCCTATTTTGGGTGTTTCTTTCCTTCTTTTTTAATATTTTTTTGTCTTTTGGAACCAGCCCACCTAGGACTTTGAAGCCAGCAAATCTTCTCCAGGTCTGGCCCTCGTGGCCCTGGATGGATCTGTGCCTATTTCTAAGATATTCAGCACTATGTGCTCCCGACTTTTATAAACAAAAACAGAAGCTTAAACATTAACCCCTGCCCATTACACCACCACAACCGTTTGCTGCTCCTTTCTCACACCAGAGATTTCCTTGTGTTTCTTAATTTACCTCCAACTTTTTTTCCCTTATTTTATTTTTTCCTTATTTTTTTTCCCCCGTTTCCTCGAGTTTCCCCCCGCCCCGAGGGCAGGGGAACATTTACGATGTAGAATTACCGAGGCTGTTCCCGCTCTGGTGATTCAGCATCAGGCTGGGAACGAGGGAGCCGGAGCCTGTTACCCGGATCCCTCGGCTTTTCCCACCTCCACATGGCTCTGCAGCAAATCAAAGTGCAACAAAACAGCTTTGCATCATTTCTTCGAGGAGTCCTGGGCCCTGGACGTTATCTCCAGGGCAGGGTATGTGCTCTAATAAAAGATGGCTTTATTGCCAGCTGCAACAAAGCCAAGGATTCAGGCACATATTGCCTGGTGGGTTCATTGTAAACTCCCTTTTATGACCCTTCCAGTTTATTGCTAATAGAGATTTACAGTGGGAAGAAGGGGCTGTGTGCTGTAATTAATACTGTTATTAGCCTGGGTGGGTTCCATGCAGTGAGTGTTTGCCCTCTGTTACCAGCCCCGGCACAGGGACAGGCTGCAGAGCTGGTGGTACTGGTGGTACTGGTGGTACTGGTGGTACTGGTGCCTTGCTGAGAGGCAGCTGGACCAAAGTCCTTCTCCATTCAGAGGGAATGTCCACCTCAGCCATCACAAGACACCACCTCAGCTTTCCTCATTGATGGAAAACCATTCCTGTTCCAGATGATTTTCCCTCGCCAACAAATAATTGTTTTTTGCATGGAGGGCGGAGGGAAGGAGGTGGATTCCTCCCAATAGTTTCAGGTATTCCTGGACATGGGAATAAGTTGCAAGCTGGACACGCAAGAGTCACCAACCCTCCCCTGGGTCCCTTTTTGATGGGGCTTGTTTTAATCACTCAAGGGACAGGAACATCAGACACAGTGGTGGGACTGTGCCAAAAACATCCCACACCTGCTCTGTGCTGAGCTGAGGCCACTCACTGAACGCTGTTGTTGCTCCCTGCCCATCTCCAGCCTCTGGAAATTTTCTGAGCCAAACTCCAGTGCTGCCACCACTGGGGACACTGGAAGTGGCTCCATTAATATCAACCTGGTTTCTATCACTCACTGCTCTGCTGGAACCAAACCTCAAACGAGGCAAATTTCATGTGCTTGCAGCTTTTTGCAGTGAATGTCTCATGTCGCTCTGCCTGGCAATTAAAGAGCCAAGAAGCAGGGTGAGAACAGTCCTGCTAATGATTTGCAGTCAGCTCCTTCCAGCCCCAGCTGCCTTTGCAAAGCCAAAATTGTATCAATCTCCAGAAGCTATGGCAGAAGTTAAACATTAAGTGGTTGGAGGTGCTGGAAACTTCCCTGCTTTCTGACTGATCAGAGGTCAAGGATAAAGTCATTGAGAGCGTCCTTCATCTCAGGCAACTGCCATGGACGTGGCCAAGCCCAGAGAGAGCCCGGCACCACAAACCTGCTCCACGTGACTGCTCCGCTGGGCAGGCCCCCTCATCCTCACAGGAACAGGGAAAATGTTGTCAGCGATGTTCACAAGCACAGGAGGGATTCAGGGGATTGACTCTCAGGCCAGGTGGGAGGGCACATCCAGCTCATGGTGCTGAAGAGCCACACTTGGCTGGAAAAACCTCCTCCAGGCACCAGCGCTTTCAGTCCTGAGCACAAGTCCCGTATTTTGTGATTATTTTCTCGAATTTCCACTCTAGGAATTTCCTGCGAGAGGATAAAACAAACAAGCATGGAGGGGTGAAAAAATTTGGGGGGAATTCATTGGGAATTGGGAGCCATGCTGCCTTTGGGGGTCTGAGCAAGGACAGGGAGCTGCTGGGCAGCCGTCAGTCCCAGCCAGGTTTGTGGTGGAGCTCACTGTGTTTTTAGAGAAGGAGCTAAAAGATACCAGGCTCCTTCTCACCACTTCTATTAATATTCAAGCTAATTAACTTCACTGAGAGCTGGAGGAAATTGAATCTCAAGAAAAACCTAAGCTCTGCTTTAGATTTTAAGCCGTTTGGATCCTTTGATTCGAAGGTTGTGCTTTTATTATTATTGTTTTTAAACCTCCATTTATTTTATTATTTTTTCCCTGCAAACACCTGGCTCATTTTAGGGGTGATAGAACAGTAATAAATGATTCTTATTAATTGGCCATCAGCAGCCAGAGAGCAGCAGGCTGCCAGCTGAACAGAGCACATTTATGGGGGAATTTGAGACAGATTAGGGGGTCCCAGCAATGTGGGGGGCTCTTAGCTGGACACTGAGAATGGGGTCAGCCCAAATGGCTGAGGTAAGGGAGCTTTTGGGAGGTAAATTAAAAAAAAAAAGCTGAAAAAAGAAGCTTTTACAAGCCAGAGCTTAAAGACGTGCCCTCCCTCTCTGCCCGTTTATTAAGTAATAATGAAACACTTTTGTCAAAGCTTAGGCACCAAATTTCTGACACCAGATGAGCTCTAAAGCTAATCAGGGGCTGGAAAAATGGGAATATAATTAAGGCTGCTGACAGCCCTGTGTCATTAACCTCCCAGCTCTCAGGTGCCACACTGAACCACATCTGCAGCAGATTCTCTATTACAGGCAGTTGGTTTGAGCTGTGGAAATGAATTTGTTTTTTAATGGCCCTGTGATGGCTCTGGGGCTGTGGCAGAGGGGAGGGGGTGATGGTCTGTGCTGGGTTCAGCTCGGCTCTCCCCCTGTTCCTCAGTGGTAAACAACTGAGGTTCTTCTCACCCAGAGAAAATGAGGTTTTTCTGGGTAAAGGTTCAGGCTGGGGCAGTTCTGCTCTGTCCTTGTAATTAATTATTATCATTATTAGCAGCGTGGGTGTCTGTGTTGCCCTGGTGCAGGGATTCCTGCCTGAGTGCCGCCGTGGATCTGCTCCTCTGCCGCAACCCTGCAGGGCTGAGACCCAAACCACCTCCCTGCTCTGTGACTCAGTTCCCCACCACACCAAGGAGCTGATAATCCTGGGATCTTTGGGAGGAGGTTTGCAGTTTGTCAATGCCGCCATGTCCATTCCTCTCACAATTATGTCACTGGAGAAGGTTGTGACAGGGTCTTGAATCCATTTAGAGCAAAGCTCTGCCATGGGCAGCACTGATGATGGAGCAAAGCTCTGCCATGGGCAGCACTGATGATGGAGCAAAGCTTTGCTTATTTTTTTTTTTTTTAATGGTTACGTAAGTTTCCCTTTTTCTATTTTTTTTTTCCCCAGGATTTCACCGCTCTGAAGGTTAAAAAGAGGGAAGCAGCTGTTCCCACGCCTCAGCGGCACAAACACCTCGAGCCTTCAAACGCTCCTGCGAGGAATCAGTGGGACAGCAGCGAGGGAGCGCTTGGGCTGCTGCCAAAATTATGCCAGCAGCAAGCCTCGAACGGAGCCTCTTATCTGGGGAATCTCGGAGCTCGCTGCAGCCGTTTCGCAAGGCATGTGTCACAGACAGGTACCCTGGGACACGGAAAGGGGAAAAGCATTTGCCTGGGCAGGAAGGCGGCTGCGTCACCGCCAGGAATAGCACCCCGGCGTCCCGTGACCCAGCTCTGCTGCTCAGAAATGAGATAACGCTGCCGGTGCCAGCCGAGCAGCCTGGGGACAGCGGGACGGCAGCGCACCGACCCCGGGGAGCGCTGCCTGCGGGGCGAGCTGCGCGCCCCAGCACGGGGCAAAGGCTCTCAGCTCTCCCTCGATGTGAAAAACACCTATGGGAGCTAATGGACGGCATAATCCCGGAGCTGAGGGAGCTCGAGTGTGATTTTCCGCTCGTTCGTTCATCCTCCGCTGTCCCCGTGGTGGCAGCTGCCCGCCCCACACTCTCTAAGTGCGTCTCACACTTTCCCCGCAGCGTTCTCGGTTTCTGGGGTGTAAGACTTCGAGCCTTGGACAACAGCAAAACCACTCAATTATGTTTTCACCCTGTCTGCCTTGAAAGCCCCGGAGTGTGCCTGGTGCGACCACAGCCAGGGGAACGCAGGAGCTCACGATAAATTCCAAACAAAAGCACCATTATCCATATGGGACCTCGTGAGTGCTTCACATACTCCAGCAATTCCAAGCACTCCGTGTATGGCTCTTACTCGGTTTTAACTCCATTTCTTTGAGATGCAAATCAGAGGGATTATATTCAGAGGCTGCATCAGAAAGTCTTTAATCCAAATGGGCTATAAGATTTATTTAGAAGAGCCAAATGTCTTGTCTGGGACAGAAGCAACTGGGCTGAACTGAAACAGATGGACATAAAGGAAATTAAGCAACTCTAATGGTCTTATCCAGAGTTTGAAAGTATTTGGTCTTCCTAAAGCTCGAGCTCCTGGAAGCACGTGATGAGACGGGAAGCTCAGGTTTCACTTAAAAACAGGCTTTGCAGTTCACTGAGAAAAACAATAACCATGTTTTTATTCCTCCCGTGGACAGAACCCGGGCTGCCTTCCAAATCCTGATTCCTTGGGCTTGTGTCGTCAGAGGAAAAGATATTGAATGGGAGTTTTGGAGTCCCCATTTTCACAGCAACGTTGTCATTTCAGCAGCCTGGATTCAGGATTTTGGGAAACCTGATGCTGGCAATAGGGGTCCCAGGTAGTTTGTTTAGTAAAACAGGGAAAACCTATCCCTTGAGTCTGCTGAGGGTTTGTCCCTTGAAACGTTCTGCTGCTTCTGGTGGTGATTTTTAGGTCTCACCTAAGGCTGGGGTTTAACCAGGACACCAGTACTGCCAAGGTCACCTCCAGCAGTGCTGGATGCAGCAAACTCAGAGTGCACACCTTGGATGCTGATAAACCACTGGGCTGGAAACCTGGACAGCTCAGGCTGTCCCCCAGGATCCCGTGTGTCTCCTCCTCTGCTGAGGTCAGGAGATTTTCAGCTGGCAGAAGAGCCTTCCCTGGAATGTTTGGATATGTTTAGCCCTGGATAGTCTGCACAGGCAGCAGAACAGATACGAGGACGCACTCCCTGCCATCCCCTCAGGGCATTTCTGGTGGTAAAGATGGCTTTTCTTGGGGAGAAAAATTGAGGTTTGAGTTGGTTCTACCACCTGCAGCTTTTAGGTGCTAAATAATGACAAGTCTGAATTCTTTATGCTTCCTGAGGCTCTTGACCACTGCCCAATGGTCAAGGAGATCCCACAGACAGTCTCAGCCAGGGAAATGCTTTTGCAGCTGAAGCTCCTGATAAAAACTGGGAGAAGCCTTTCTCCTCTGAACCCAAAGCCATCCCCTGCCTGGCTCTCCCAGGGAAGCACCCAAAGCAGGTACATGTCACGTGTCTGTGCATTTGCCATCCTTCACCCCACTGCTTTTGCAAGTGGATTAAATAAAAGGTGAGAGAATTGGGGACAAGGGCAGGGAGGGAGTGTGAGAAGGAGCTCATCCATTACCATGCCGTGCACAATGCAGGAGGTCTTGGCCTCCTGGTTTGAGTGCTTATTCCCCATAAAATACATCTGAGAGAAATCAATACAAGAAGCATGCCAGAGCTTAAATCAAAGCACAAGGAAGCAGCGCTTGGCAGATGGAACGACCTTGCAGAGAGCTGTCAAAACCGAGGCCCCAGCCCTTTGGAGAACAGAACCTGCCAGGGAAAAAACCCTGGAGTGAGGACTTGAGGCTGGCATGTGCTGTCTTGGCATGGCTTTCACTCTGATCTCTGCAGTGGAAAGCACATGGGTGAGAGAAGCTGGTTGTGAGCTGGATAAACGGCACAAGGGCAAAGTGCCAGGAAGCTCCTGGGGCAGCCAGGAGAGCTGATGTGCTCTGTGCTGCCCCTTTGGGCTCCTCAAGTACCTCAGAGATAACGAGGCACGGGTGGAAACCAGCTTGGAGATACAGAAAATGCTCCCCACAAGCTTGGCCGTGCGTGACCTTGGTCCCTGGGGTCCCAGGGCACGGGTCCAGCTCCACCAGCTCCGTGTCCTGCCGAGCTCAGCAGAGGAGGGAGGGCTTGTCCAGCATCCAGCTCCCCTCCTGCCCCGTGCCTGCCTCCCTTGGGGATCAGCCACCTCCCCAGGCAGGTGCCTGACCTTGGTGGCCGGTCACAGCGCCGTGCCACAGACATCATAAATCTGCAAAGGTTTGCTGCAGCCAGGCCCCACCTCTGCAGACCGCGGGGCACATGTTCCCATGCTGGGAAATCTGACCCCTCGGTAGCCTGAGAGACAGGAGAAGCCTGGGTTTGGTGTTTTGAATAAGTGGCTTTTTATCTGAAATCCCTTTGGGAGCATGAGCTCAGTAACCAATGAAATTATATCTGTTGTTTCAAGCAGTGAAGAAAACTTGGCTTGATGTTTATTGAGATTTATGGCTTCCCTTGAGCTTAATTGTCTTTGGGAGCCCTGGATCTTTTTAACGGTTCAGCTAAGTGGTACTAAGAAGGATGGTAATGGTTTGAGCAGTCTGCCCCCTTAGCATATCTCTTTCTCTCACACAATTTGCTGATATTTGGGAAATATAGCTGATACCCTTCCCTCCTGAGGTCACAGCTCTTTGCTGGTGTGACACCTCAAGAGGCTAAACCAGGTGTGAAAAGCTCCCAGTGAGTGTTTGCTTGGCGAGGTGCTGACTTCCATCAGCAGGGCTGTGCTTCGGGGAACAGGGGAGGAGGAGGGCAGGACTGTGCCCCCACTGGGGAGGGTCACCTGGTCCCCCTGCTTTGTCACCCCCCTCCTGGATGCTGAGATTTTTCTTCCTTGATCTTCCTGGTCTCCATCAACCTGGTGGTTTGGTGTAGACTCTTCTCTGGTCCTCAGCCATGGTGGCTTTTGCGTTCTCCCTGCTGGGGGCTCTGGGCTGACTGCAGTTTAAGCTGCTCCTACCTAAACACAGCCCAGCATCATTTCCTGAGCGTCCAAGAGCTCATCCAAAGGTGACCACTGGGGGTGGGTGTTGGGATCAACCTATGGAATTGCCATAAGGAGAACGCCCCTCCTTTCTGCTCCTTGCACTGGTTTGAACTGGGAAGGGACCATCTGGGCTGCAGGGAAGGATTCTTCTGCCCAGCCCTCACCCACAGAGACACAACTCGCTGCTGCCCAGCTGTGGTCGGTCCCTCAGCAGAGCATCCTCAGCCCTGGAGGGCTCTGATGAGGAGCTTGTCATTGGCAGGGAAACATCGCCCTTCACACGTCATTTTTCCTCACCTCTGGAGCCTTTCCAGCCCTTATCGGGGTGACCCCGAGGGTTTGTTATCTCTCCCCAGCCATCCACCAGAGCCTGTCAGCGTGGGGGAATGACCTTCACCTATTTCCTCACCTCCCCAGGATGCTGTGGCCACTCGGCCGGGCACTCGTGGCGGTGCTGTCCGGCCGCGGGGATGATGTGGCCGAGGTAATTACAACAGCTCGTTATGGTTCAGCAGGCACCTTCATTAATAAACCTCAGGTTTCAGAAGTGCCTAACTCGGCCATTGGAAACCACATCTGGCTGGAGCTCTGCAGCGTGTCTAAGCTTTCAGCTCATCTCCCCTGCCTAAGCGGTTTAGGATGGGCAGTAAACAAAGTCTGTTTTGTTGGGTTTTGCGTGCTTTAAGGCAAAGAAAGCAAACACAGACTCGCTGGGCTAATCTCCTCTGTGCAGAGCTGGGGGCTGACAGCTCCTTCCTGGGTCATGCCAGTGGATTTTTATCTCTGCTGTGGCTCGAGCAAGGAGCTTGGGGAGGTTGTGCCTCCCCTGCGTGTGCGGTGCTGGCTCGTGGCACTCCTCAGGGTGTTGTTGTTACTCTCTTGTGGCACCTCTAAATTAAAAGGAGTTTAGGTGATCATGCTGGATGTGGGGATACCTTGGACTGTGTTCTCTCTCCTAATAACTTTTGGAGCCATGAGCTTCCTGTCTTTTTAGGGCAAAGGCCCTAAAGAAGTTCCACTCTGAGGGAGCAGAAGAGCCATGAGTGAGTCTCACCCTGGTGACATTAACGCGTGGCCCTTGCAGAGATGCAGGATTTAAGCCACAAACTGCTCTGCCCACACATCTTTAAAGCTTGGCTCAGCAGCTGGGATGGGCTCTCCAGGGTGGCTGTGGGGTTGGAGCTCCTTCCTGCACCTGGATGACCAAACCAGCCCACAGCCCACGACACCTCTCAGGGTTTGATCATTTTTGTGTAGCCCAGCCTGCTGTGTGGGAGGATGAAGTGCCACAGCGGGGGGAAGGATGGGGCTGAACTCCACGGGGGTGTGAGGAGAGGAGATGGGGTGAGGAGATGCGTTGGGGGATCAAAGGGTGTGGGGAGACACATCTCCAACCAGCCACACCCATCTATAAAACATCCCCTGGAACAACCCACGGCCTGCCAGAGCTGAAGACAAGTGAACAGGGCATGGAGTGAGCAGGGACCACCTGTGCATTTCCCAGGTGCTGAGAGCGCTTTCCCACCTTGAGGATTTGAGGAGGAGGTGACAGCTCAGGCTGGGGGTTGCTGCTGAACTCGCTGGTGGATTGGCCATGAAGTTTGTGAAAGGCCTGAACAAAGACCACACAGGCAGGCTCGGGAGAGCGATGTGTCTTAGACCTTGAGGGTAAGAGGCAAAAATGCCTCTGTGCCTGACTCACCTGCTGTGTGCTAACACTGACTCATAATTACTGATTTCGATTCAGACAAAAGATTTATCTGCACTGAAACATATGGAAAATGCGAATGTAACCTGGAGGCTGTGTAAGGCTTGGGGTGCCCGAGGGACTGGGACCAGCTTCACCAATTTATGTGTGGCTGGGATGAGTCCCCAAAGCTTGAGAGAGCCTGATCACCGTCATCCCTACTCCGGAGGGAATTGTGCTTGCAAAAGGCGAGTTTTGCAGCAAGGACCATTTTTCTGCAGGCTGGGTGGGTCCCAGCTCAGTTTCCCTCAGCTTTGGGGACATCCCGCTGCCCCAGGAGCTGAGTCTGGCCCTTTTTCCTGCAGCCCCCCTGCAGGAAGGCAGCTGTGGGGATGAAGATGTCTGGCAGGCAGCAGCACACTGGCCCTGGCAGGGTTTGCACGGTACCTGCACCGCGGCAATGTGCGTGGCACAGCGGGCCCGTCACGGCCAGCACGCTCCAAAAGCCTCCCAGAGAAAGGCACGAGCAGCCACAAGCCCAGCAGAGGGGTGGATTAAACCCAGAGCAGAGCCAGGGCTTTGTCCCAGGGCTGAGAGCTCCCAGTGTGATGGCAGAGCCCACAAACCCCTCAGCTCCTGCCTGGTGCTGTCCCAGCAGGGCCAGGCTGGCTCCCCAGGGCTGTGCCACCTCCTGCCCTGCCTGTGCCACCTTTCCCTCCCTGCTGCTCAGCGCTGCTGGATGCTAAGTGGAAATTTCCCCCTGTGCCAAGTGTTAAATACTTATCAAGCTAATGCAGCGTCTTTGGAGGTGTGTACAAGAGACAACATGTTACCCTAATTAACGAGCAGCTGGGCTTGGCACCGGGCTCGGCTGCAGCTGCTCCCGGCGCCTTTCCCAGGCTCTGCCTGCTCCACGCCATCCCAGGGACACAACCTGGAGCGGGGTCCATGCCTCCCAGGGTCCTTTCTCACTTCAGAGAGCTGGGTTGGAGTTCCCAGCCCAAGCTCTGGAAGTCTGGGGACTGTTTCTGGGCTGGATTAGGTGACTTGGATCAGTGAGTCTGTTTGTAGCAGCTTAGACATGGGGATGAGAAGTTTTGGGGTGCACTGATTTGGAGAACTTTAGGGAAACCCGCTGTGGGAGGAAGATGAGCCATCAGGAGTCAATGGTTTTGTCCCTCCCTGCTGGTGTGGCAGCAGCAGCTCCCTTGGTTGGCTTTGCTGTGGGAATTGTGCTTGGGCAGAGGTGGCCAAGTGTCACTGGGGTTGGTGTGACAGCACCAGGGAATGGGACACTTCTGGTGGTACCTGTTCTGGAAATAGAGAGGGGCTGGGATGGGTTTGCAGAGCCAGCCTTGGGGACAAGGCTGCAGAGCAGGCCTTGGGGGGTGGGAACCATTTGCAGAGTTTCTCATCTGGCTGACTGCATCTTCCCAGGGCCCAGCCCCTTTTATCTGGACCACTGTGGATCACTTCACTCCTCCATGTACCCACTCAGCCCCAAGCAGCACAAACCTTCCCCATCCTTTCACATTGCCTTGAGCTCCCTAACTCTGCAACCCCAGAGAAGTCATCTCAGCAGTAGATGTTTGTATCATGACCTACATTGCTATTGGGTTTTAAATATAATTTTTTTCTCCCTGTGCCATATACCAGCTTCCCACATGCAAATTGCTCTGAGTGAACCATTTATCTAGAAAATAAAGGTTATGTTCTCAAAAAGCATTTAGTTCCCTTTCTGAATGATTGAGCGAGTTTTCCGCTAGGAAAACAAAGGTCTTTAGCACAGTCCAAGCCAATGACAGGGAAAAAGGTTCAGGTAAAACCCCTCCATTTATTTAACAGCTCCCCCTTCCTCATTCATATTTACAAGATAAAAGGGGTTCCATCAACCCATTAAAGTTAAAATATGTGTCCTGTCTTCAAGGAAAGCAAATCCCATCTGGCATCCCTGGAGGAATATAACCTTAACTTCAGCTTAATGCCACATTAGGGTATCTTACAGATTCTGCCTGAGATTTACCTGCCTTAAAGGGAAATTTATTTCTGGAGCAAACAGGCTCCTGTGACAAATCTCCTTCCACAAGCAACTTTGCAAAGAAGGTGAATTTTTGACTTGCTGGTTCCCTCTCTGCCTGGTGGTGAAGGGGTGGGTGGCACCGAGGGACCTCTGGTGCTTGACAGGGGATCCATTGCAAGGCTCCATCCCCTCACCTGGGGGCTGTGGGGTGGATGCCTGGGGGGCTCCAGGGGCTTGCACTTGCCTGGGAAATCAGAGAGTTCTCTGCAGCCCCATGCTAACTCTGAAGCTCATGTTGGATCTACCCAGGTGACTTCCTCACAGATATTGACCAAAAATGGCTCGGGATGGAAATCACGGCCTCCTCTGTGGGGTCATGGGGCTCAGAGAGCTGTACTGCTAATCTGAAATTATTCAGAGTTACCCTAAATGCCAAATGGATCAGAAATCCTTCTAAGTGTACAGTATTCTTTTTAAAAGTCATGGGTCTAAAATAAGAGGAGTCTATGTGGGGTTTCCCCTTTACCTACACCTTGGGTTGCAGTTGTAACTTTTCCTCCAGACTCTGATTCTCAACAAGCACAGAAAAGTGAGAGATACTCTGATAAAAGGGTGGATTTTGAATTGATGCTGCTGCTGGGTGGGGTTTGGGGCCAGGGGATGTCCCCTGTCACCAGCCTCAGATCCTCAGGTGTTGATGTGCACACTGCTCAGCCTGAGAACGTGAGGACAAGTCAGCTGCAGGTGGGTGAAACCTATCTCCTCTCTACTCAACTGGCCTGCCTGACTGGTTTTTTTATGATTATTTTTTATTCTGTCTCCAGTTAGGCAATACAGTTGCCTGTTAGAAATATTGCCCAGGGCTGCCAGCTCAGCCGAGGAGAAAAGGGGGTGTGTGCTACCGAGGGAGGATGGGGATCACCCCCTCACCCCTCCCTGGGGTGGGCACCTCTCCCCTTCCCCTCTGCCAACCCCTCCCTCCCTCTGCCATTAGTAGGAGCATCCTTTTGAGGGAATTTTCTCGAGGGTCCCTCCTGACCCCTCCCTCTGCAGCTCTCCCACACCCTGAGGATCACTGCAGGTTGTTTGACCGGAGTGGGTGAATTTAAGCCCAGCCTGTAGTTTGGGATCATTAACCATCCAGGTGCCCCTGGGAAGAAGCAAAAAGTATTTGGGAAAATTTGCTAACAGACTCTAATGACTTAATAATCCCTGTTGGAGGGAGCCTGGCAGGTTCTGTGAATGTCAAGTTTCCTTGCTCTGCCCAGAGCTGGCTCCTGGTTATGTAATGGGGGGGTGGGTGACCTCCAACAAGGGGGAAAAGGGAAGGCAAAGGAAAGCACGAGCCCAAGTTCCATGCTGGGATGAAGAGGGAGCACAGGGATAGGTGTCAGCCAGGAGCCTCAGCAGCCTGGGCACAGCTGGAGAGGCCAGAGCAGCTCCCACACTCAGCTCCTGGGAGGGTCAGGGATGGATCAGGGTCCACTCGGCATTCCTGGATGTGCCGCTTGCAGCAAGAGCATCCGAGACCCCAGGTGGCACGGGGGGTGATGCTGGTGCATCCCTGCCGTGCCGTGCTGCAGAGGAAGGGGGACACCGGGCAGACACACAGCCCTGAGGGGCTCTGACACAGCACCAGCCCTGCTCCCTCTGCCAGGAGAGGTCTCTGGCTGTTGCCCCAGCTCGCCAGGTTGTCACCTGGGGACAAGGGCACGCGGCTCGTCAGGAGTCTGCTCCGTGCTCCTCAGAGGTGCTGACTTGAGGTAGCTCTGAGCGTCCATCCCAGCTCACAGCAGGAACTGGACCGGGAATGTGGCTCCTAAAAGCTTTGACTCCTCTCAGCCAAGGCTGGCTGGAGCGGGAGTGCTGTCCCGTTTTGGGGGGGCTGTGGGGAACGCCTCCATTCGCCTGGCCAGGCGTGTCCGGCTCTGAGCGAGGCTCGCGGTTTCCTCAACGCTGCGGGGTCTTCCCTTGAAGAAGAAGGACACGCAGAGCTGTGCCACGGTGTAAAACACGCTTTGCATTGCCTGGCACACCCATGGCACCGGGATGGCCTGTCCTGGAGGACTGGAAGCTGAAACAAAGCAGGGGGTGCTGCACTCCGCATCCCGCAGCCGGGATCACGCCGGGGGATCACCGCCCCCTTCCCCGCGGCAGCGAACGCTCCCGGAGCTCCCGCTGCTCAGGCTCCGGCTTGCCTGCCATCAATACCGCTCAAACAAGCCCGGTCGCAGACGTAGCTCGGGGCCAAGTCGTGGGGCAGGCGGGAGGAGCGGCGCGGCCCGGCCCGGCCCGGCTCCAGCCGGGGCTGCGGGAGGTCCGCGGGCGCGTGGGTGCCGCCGGCATCGCGTGTCAGCCGCGCTCTGCCAGCCGGGGCCAGCCCGGGGCTTTTCCTCCGCACCTGCGGCCACTTTGAACCCCGGCCTCGGCCCGGAGATGCCAGAGATGCGGGAGAAAACGTGGGAGAGGTGTTCAGCCGCTCCCCAGCCCGTGTTGGTTTGGGTTTTTGATTTGTTTTGGGGTTTTTTTTGGGTTTTTTTTTGGTTTTTTGCGTCTCACGGGAGATGCCCCTCCTTGCAATAGGGACATCCTGGGATCTTAATGCAGTTCCGGGCTGGAGGTTCTACTCTCTTCCTCCCTCCTGCTTTTTTTGTCGAATTCCCCACGAGAAATGTGGGGAGGATGCAGAGAGGGGTGGCCCTGGGTGCTCCATGCAAGGCACCCGAGGAGGGCACCCAGTTTTCCTGCTGGGAAGCCGCTGTGACTGCGAGGGAGAATGCGGGCGGCTCCGGGAGAGCGTGAAACACGCTCCTCTGGGGAGGAAAAAAAAAAAAAAAGAAGCAGACAGGAAAAAAAGAAAGAAAAAAGAAAAAGGCTTCTGAAGCTTAGAGCTGGATATTTATACACTTGACATAAAGGATATTTCTGCATTGAAGTAATAAGCGTGACTCAGTAAACCAATGGGGAAAGGGTGTTCCCTTTGCAGCAAAACCTCAAAAGATCAAAGAACTCCATGAACAGTTTAACATTTCGAATGTTAAAGGAATTGGGTTCCCCTCCCTCTCCCCTTCACCCCTCCTTCAAGTTGAAAAATAAATGGCTTGATCTTAGCTGGGAAGGGAATGTTTCAGCAGCTCTGGGGATGCGTGGTGCTGGCTGGGCTGGAGCACCAAGGTCATGGCATGTGTGCCCAGGGCCTGGCTCCCTGCTCGGGGACATCCAGCTCTGCTTGGGACAGGGACAGTCCTTGGGCCTTCCCATTCCACAGCTGAGCTCATGCTGGTTTATGGAAACTGCCTTTTCACAGATTTCCCTGTGCTCTTCCCTTGGGCAAAGGGAATCCTGACATTTTTGTGAGTACATCCAGCAGTGGGGAGAACTTATGGGCTGGTTCCTGGCGTCTGCCAGCAGCCAGCAGCAGGAACTGGTGCTCCAGCAGGAATTCCACAGCAGATATTCACCAAGGAGGGATCCAGCCTGGCCGGTGGCTCTCGGACACACAAGCTTCCCTGGGATCGATAGGCTGGAGTAATATATTGCGCCGAGATAACAAATCACTTAGCTTATTGGGTCTTAATTAAGCCTCTTTTATCTCCATGACAGCCACACACCTGGGCTATGGCCCCGGCAATCCGTGGCCGTGGGGACGCCGCCGGGGCCGGGGGATTGATGAGGCTCTGCTGGGTGGAATTACCTCATTGTGTTCGTGGCACTCGGGGCCATCCATCTCCTCCTGCCTCGCCCTCTCCCCACCCCACAGCAGCGGGCACTGCCCTCCTCCCGGAGCCTCGTGGGTGGGACAGGGCCAGGGGACCCCCCGAGGTGGAGGAGCCGGGGGAAGTGCCCAGTTTGGCCCGGTGGGCAATGGATACAGTTGTTGTATCCCTGACAGGGCGAAATGAAGACCTACATCACCATGAAGTATTGTCAGGCGCGAGCTCAGCACGGCCGCCGAGATGAATGAATGCAATATCTCTGCCTGCGAGGGGGAAGGAAGGAAGAAGGGAAGGGAAGGGGCTCTGCCGCTGCCTCTGGGCTCCAGCAAAGCTGCTGCGTTGAGAGGCTGGAGAAGAAAAGGCATTTTTTATTTGTGAGGTGGAGGTTGAGGGTGTCTGGTCCCCGCGGAGCCTGCGACAGACACGCTCGCGCTGAACGACGGCTGGAATGCTCCTGTGATGAGTTCATCTGGCACTGAGGCAATCTTGCCCCCACGGTGCTGCCAGCTGAGGCAGCAGGGCAATTTACTGTGCTGGGGCCAGACAGATCAGCCCCAATTTCAGCTGATGTAACCCAAGGATGGAGGAGAACCATGCAGACCTGAGAGGCCCAGGCCGCTGGCAGCGTGTGTTCACAGCAACAGGAATCCGAGGCACGGGCTGCATTCAGTCATTTGAAAGTAGGACAGTTTTTACTCTGAAGTCTGACTGCTGCTGCACTGACTTGGAGTGAAATAATGAGGGCTGGGAGTTGCAGGAGACTCACAGCTGAGCAGCCAGACCCTGCAGGACCCTCTCTTTCTGCAGCATCACCCTTAGGTGGATTCTTAAATCCTCTTCCACCTCGGACTTGTCCTTCTTGGCAAGCACAGAGCAACAGGAGGCATCTCTGCTTTGCACCCTGGCACTGGGGCAGGCTGGTAAAGGCATTTCCAAAACCAGCTGGAAATGGCACAAATATTCCCTAATCAACCTATGACCACCATGTGACCTAATATCCAGGTCACACTGTGGTCATAGGTTGATTTTGTGACCACGGGAAAAATTGCTTTGGATTTCTCCCTGTCCCAGCACATGATGTGTCACTGGAACAGGGAAGCGGTCACAGCACAGTTCAGTGAGCACCCAGATGATGCTCTTGGTCATATGGATCAGTCCTGGAGTAGGACTTGATGGTCCTTATGGATCTTTTCCCACCTGAGATGCTCTGTGAAGCAGCAGTGACCATATCCAGGCTCTCCTAATAATTTCTGACACTTCCAAGAGCAGTTGCAAGGTGCAGAGTGTGGACTGTGCTCTGACAGGGCAGACATCACGTGCTTGTAAATAGTCACATAAAGCAAGAAAAGAAGGTTCTGAGCTGAAGGACGAGGAGCCAATAATTCATCTGAGTGCTAAACAAAGTCCAAAGTACTCACATTACACCAAATCCAACTGAAGGGCAACACCCTTTTCCTGCTCCTGAGTTTTCATGGCTATTTACAGGTTTTTGGATGAACATGAGAAGGTTGATATTGGAATGGCCAAATCCCATAAGCTGGGGGTAAAACCTTCTCCTGCAGACTGGTTCAGTGGTGTTACTGAAGCCATTCACAACAGCTTCCCCATGATAGGAGGTTGCTCCTGATCTCTGGCCTCAGGAAGGACAGAATTCCCCTCCATGCTGTGGGATGTTGGAGTCTGGGCTCTGCTCAGCTTTCGGCATCCCCTTCCCCACAGCTTTATCCAGAGACCAAATTGCTGCTCTGGGCAGTGGTGGGGTGTGGCAGGCAGGGCTCAGGAGGGGATCAGAGCAGCCCCACCAGCTCGAACAGCAGGATTAGACACTGATGCCCAAAGTGATGTCACTGAGCCCAGGAAAACCCCCTCACCCTGTGGCACAGGTATCTCTTATCTCTGCACACATTTCCCAGCCTTGTATCACTAATAACTGAGCAACACCTTCAGTTCTGCCATCAGTCACGTGGCTGCTGTGTCGTTTTTGGCCTCTCCTTCCCCCCAAACTCCCCGGCTCTCCCCAAGCACAGGATGTTAGAGAGCCCCAGCTCTGCTTTTTCTCTTGGCAGGGGTTGTTGCTCCGAGTTTTTTCCCTGAAAGGTTAGGCCAGCCCTGTTCAGAGCCCGTCTCCATGGCTGATATACGATGCCCTTGTAATCTCCAGTGACATAAATTTCGCTCCTGTTTGTGTCCCCGTGTCACATCCTTCTTGTGCCGTGTCTGTTATTGTGTCAGGCCTTGCAGTGGTGTTTCAGCATTTTCCCTTGTTTGTCTTCTTCACCTGAGGAACTCCATTATGGGATGTAACAGCTTTAATAGCTTGTAAACGGAGACTGGAGATTTTATGCTTCAGGGAGTACCAGTCACTGCAGCCACTACTCAGGAGTGGCCTTTGCCAGTATTTAGTACCTAAACTGGCATCCAACTTCCTTTCCAAAAAAGGGAAAAATAACTTGGTTAAAGTTGTCAGTCCTTACCAGAGGTCAGGTTTGTCCCTGCTGGGATTTGGAGATGGAAGCTGGGATAGACTGGTGTGACTGGGAGCAAATGGTGGCTCCTTCCCACATCCAGCACCAGCACTGGGTTTGTCCCTCTCACCTGCACTGATCAGCCTTGAATCAGAGCTGGAGATGTCCAGCTTTGCCACTCCCTTCCCAAAATCCTGCCCTGTGCCTGGTGGAGCTGGAGGCCAGGCTTGGCCTCTTTGGCTGTTTGATTTTCCCTCATCAGCACAGAGCAACGTGAGCTGAAACCAGGATCTAATTAAGCTGGCTAATCTGAAGGAGGTACTACATCTCCATGGAAAACTGCTTCAGTTTGGCTTCTCTGAATAATAAACAAAGCACTTGGGCAGATGATAGGGTATTTAAGTGTTTACTCTTCAATGCATTAAGTGCTAAATTTGTTTTTAGCTGCCCTATGAAAAGCCCTTGCAGAGTAAAAGCACACAAGGGTCTCAGTCATCCCTCGCAGTTTTCCTCCACTCCTGCTGTGTCCAGGGGAGAGCCTGGCTGTGCAGCAGCCAGGAGCACCGACCTTTAGGATCACAGGTTGAATCTGCTGGCAAGGAGCAGGGGATAAAGCAGAGCCAAGCCCCAGATCCACCCCTGGGGATGCTGTGTGCAGAGCTGGCCCAGGCAGGGGGCTGTCTTCAGTTACTCCAAACTGCCATGGCCATCCTCTTCTCTTTTTTAATCCATTCCATCCATCACTTAGTGTAATAAATTCCCTAAATGGAAAAGATAGAGACAAAAACCTCAGAGCGAGCCAGAGCACAGAGCTCATTTCTCCTGCTTCCTCCTCCTTGCTGTGACACGGCTCTTTTGGCAGCTGAGGCTTGGGATGGAGGACCTGGGCAGGATTCGGCCAGGAGAACGTGGAAAGGGAAGGGAGAAGGGCACTGGGATGGCTCTGGGCAGCCTCAGGTGTGGAGAGGCTGTTCCAGCCCACGTGGGGCTGCGCTGGGCTGCGCTGCTCACATCTGGCCACTGCTGCCCAAAGACCACGGCAGGGAGGCCTTGGGGGCTGAACTCGCTATAGAAAGGGAGCACAAAACCAACAAAACAACTTTCCATTTCTAAAGCTTGAAGGGGTTTGCACCCTGCCATGCCAGGACAAAGGGAGAATTAGCAGCCAGCAAAGAGAAAAACAACACAAAGCCACATCACAGTGTCAAGAAGCCAAAAAGCCTTTTTCCTCCTTAACGACTGGTCCGGCTTTAGCGGCTCTTGTGGATGCGGAGCCGATGCTGTTCAGCTCTGCAGCTCTTTGCATTCATCTGCCTGTGCCTGGGCTCAGCTCTCCCCGCTGCTGCTTCAGCTGTGAATTTTTAAACCGATTTTGACACATCAAAACCGATGCAGGATGACTCAGAAGTTTTCAGACAGAACTTTCTCCTTGCAGCAGGGGAAGGAGGGGGCGCGTGCATATTTAGCAGCAGCCGCCTCCTTTAAATCGACCTTTTTTTTTTTTTTTTTTTTTTCCCTTCAGAAGAATATTATGGTTCAGGCAAATTTGGGATGTGTCTGAACATGCTTCCCGTCCACATCATGGATTCAATTACAACGCAACACTTTGCAGATTTCTGTTAAATTTTAACTCGTTTCACATGGGTTGGGTGAACTTTGCCTGACATTTGGAAGCAGGCAACTTGTGTCATCAGGTTACACTCACACTTATCTCTGCAAACATATCCTTGTACCCAGCCCAGCACCAGCACAGCCGTGGATGGCATTAATTGGAGCTGAAATGTGCTTTCCTGCGGCGTCTGGCTGCTCCCTGCTCGGGGAGGGCAGGTGTCACCCTGTCCCCGTGCCCCTGCCCGTGTGCTTGGGCATCTGTGTGGGATGCACAGTGGCTGAGCATGCACAGGGATTGTGGGAATTGGTCTTGCTGGGGGGTTTTGGTGAAGGGCAGAGCTGGAGCCATCAGAAGGAGAAGGCCTTGAGATGATCCTGTTCCCTGCCAGCCTGCAAACTTCACGCTGGTGGCAAAGACAAGGGGGTGCAGCTGGTGGCCCCAAAACCTGGGCAGTCCCATAGCTCCATGGCAAAGCAGTGGAGAAGGGCCTCTCTCCTGTCCCCAGAGCCAGGGGCAGCGTGGCTGGGTCACTCTTGCAGGACCAACCTGGCCATTCCCTGCTCTCCTCCATTGCACCGAGCCACGGGAACCCAGTGCTGAGCACCTCCTTTGAGCAGGAGGTCTTTGGGATGGCTGAACACCCAGGTCTGATCACAGCCTGGCTGCTCTCCTGCTGCCAGGCATCCATCCACAGGGGGAAGAGGGAAATGTTAAAACCCCAAGATCAGTCAGTGGCTGGTTCTTACTTCAGCCGCACCAAGTGACCGGCGCTGCTGATCAAAGGCCTCGCCACTGTTGTTTTAAAGGTGACATTAACATTTAAGGAGCTTTTGAAAGCCCTGGCTTGCAATAAAAGGCCAGACACTCAGTCACAGAGCAACTCAAACGCAAGTTTAATGATAATGAAACAGCCTTTTGTTCTTAAGCTCAAAGAAGAACCACAGACCTATTTATAGTGTTTATAATAAGGACTGTGAAGCCTTTTACACACAATCCAGCAAACCCATACCTGCAAGTTACCCAAGGATCCTGAGAGCGTGCAGAGAGATTTTGTGCTTCTCCTTGGCTTCCAGGCACAACTGCCATGCTTCCTGCCAGGCAGTGATGCCAGGCTTTGGCCAGCACCAGGAGTGCTGTGAGGATGCCTCTGCCTGCTTGTGAGGCCAGCCTGGGATCCATGTGCGTGTCCCCAGCCTGGGTGGCACGGCATGGCACGGTGCAGCATGGCTTGGCAGGGCTCCTCATGGCATATTTTGGCACAGCCCTGCTGCTCATCCCATTCAGGACACGTTCCCTCCTGGAGCCCCCTGCAGAGGCGGATCTTGGTCCCCGTAGGCACACCAGGCAGCAAAGCTCTGTTTTACACCAGCTGCAATCACCATCCTCCCCTCTCTGCAGCCCCATCCCGCTGCCTGCACCCACCCAAACTCCCTGGGGATGTTCCCTGGGATGGAGCAGACCCAGGTGGCTGGAGCTGCTGGTCCCCTCTGCTCTTGGGGCTGGATCTCTGGAGAACCAGGCACATTTGGCAACGTGGGCAGGCAGCCCCGGGGTGCTGGGGGCTCCGTGCTCGCAGCCACCAGCCTTCTGCCAGCACCTGGGTTATAAATAGCCTGGAAATGGGATCCGAGCAGATAGGAGCCATGGCTGGGTAAGAAAATCCTCCTCTCCCTGCACTGCTTCTGCCTGTTTTGTCTCTCACTGTGAAGCTCTTTGCTTTATGGCTCCCAGCCCTGTGCTTCACCTCGGAGCTCCAACACGGGCATGGCTGGGACCTTCCTTGTCACATGCCACTGGAAATCTCCAGCCAATTCCCTCACCCTGCAAAGTCCTGCAGAGCCTCTGCTCCAATGTACAGACATGTTTTTATACCTTTGTTACATCAAAGATCTTTTTTTTCCGCCTCCTCACCCTCCTAGATGTGGTAAATAGCGCTGGGTCCCGATCACATGCCTTCATTCCCTGAGCAGGGAAAGCTGGAGAGCCAAGCAGCAGCAGGGAAGGGAGGTTTGCTCCTTTGGTTCCTCAAGGGATCGGGCCTGGCAGGTCAGAGGTTCCAGCAGAAGGAGGAGTGGAGGATCAGTATCCTGTGGTGCTGCCCCAAACCCTCCCTGCCCACAGCATTATCCAAGAGGGAATTCCCTCTGCTGCCCCTTGCAGTGGTGACCCAGGATTATTATTTCTGTTTTCCAGAGGGTTGAGGTTGGGGTTGCACCCCAAGACCTTGCTCTATACTCTGTATCCTGCACGTGGTTGAGAGCTTCCTGAGCTGGGATGCTCCCAGAGCCAGGATGCTCCCCCAGCTGAGATGCTCTCAGATCTGGGCTGCTCTCAGATCTGGGCTGCTCTCAGCATGGTGGTCATTGTCTCAGGGCCCAAGCTGGGAGCCAGGATCTCCCCTTTGATTTCTGAGGGCATGGATAGCCAAATAAATTAGCAATGGGAATGTGAGGGGGTGGGGGAGGCAGGCCAGAGAGAGCTGCAGAGCTGGAAGTGACCCGGACCCAGGGAACAGATGCAACTCATAACGTTAAGGAGGGGTTTTCCCCTCCCCAAAGGCACTGCACTCTTGAGAACGGGGGGTTTTCTATCCCATGGCAACACCAAGCAGGGAAAAAATGGGCCTGGCTTTTATTTCATTTTTTTGTCCTTTACAGGAATTGCAGGCAAACAAAAGCCCTGAACAGATTTATCATTTTTCTTTCTCCCCCACCCCCTCCTTTTCTTTCCTTTTATATTTTTTTAAAATAGGGTTAGAACAAGATGGATGGTTCCCCAGGCCCAGGGAATGAGCAGATCGAGGCAACCCTGTTGTCTCTGGCATCCCATTAAGCCAAGCCCTGCGAGGAGGCTGCCCTAGGAGTTATTAAATGTGCCCCAGCCCAGACCCCAAACCCCATCCCCAGCATGGGGCTGCCCCAGCTCAGCCACCTGAGTCCCACCTCCAGCACCTCTCCTGCATCCCCCCAGAGCATCCCCAGCCCCGGGTTTGCCCTGCATCAGCTCGGGAAGCAGCTCCATCCATTCTTGTCAGCCCAGGCCGATTCGTCACCGCCGGGGTGACAAGTGCTTGTATGGCTCTGTCAGCCCCTGGCCAGCCCGGCCTGGGCCCCCTGCAGCAAAGCCAAGGGTCCCCCAGGAGGGGGCTGGGGGCAGTGGAGGGGGGCACGGCCAGCCCCGACCTACCCCTGACCCGGGGGCTGCTGTGGCTGGAGAAATGCAGCGATGGAGGGGCAGCACAAAGGGGAAAAAAAGGGGGGAAAAAGGAAAAATAAGAGGGTGAGAGATAATCTGAGCCCTCTCAGGTCTGCACGGGGCAGGCTGAGCTGGTGGGCAGGCAGGGAGGATGCTCCTCATCCTCATCCTCATCCTCATCCTCCTCCTCATCCTCATCCTCATCCTCATCCTCATCCTCATCCTCATCCTCATCCTCATCCTCATCCTCATCCTCATCCTCCTCATCCTCATCCTCATCCTCCTCCTCATCCTCATCCTCATCCCTATCCCCACCAGCACGGATATTTCCACTTTAATACTTAACAAGGCTTTAAAGCCCTTCCACAAGCGGAGTTTGTTCTCAGCGATAAATTTTGAATAGCTCATAAATTATGGACAGCACACGGTGTCTGTGTCTGGGAGCAAGGGCCGGCCCCAGATTGCTGCTCCGTGGTGTTGAAGCCGTGCTGGCATCCCTGGAGCTGGATCCAGGCTGGAACATTACTGGGATCAGCTCACATCCCAAAGCACGTCTGCCTCACACCTCCCAGAAATCATCCCCCAGCAGGCAGGAATGGCAGGGCAGAGTTACAGGGGGCAGAGCAGTGCCCAGCACCTCTGTCCCCACGGATATGGGTATATATAGCCAGGGATATATGGAGAGATGGATATAGATAGCCAGGGAAAAATGGATATATGGATATATATAGCCACCAGCACAGGCACAGGGTGGAGGGGTCAGGTTGCCCAGCTCCTGTTGGCAGCCATCCCCTAAATACCCCAGCTCCAAACCAAACATGGCCTTGCCACAAGCCCCAAAAACTCCAGCTAAAATCCCTGTAAACTAGAAGCCCTGGATCCCACAGAAACCCCTCAGCTCTGGGGCTGGAGGGGATCCACCCTGGACAAAAAATCCTGCCTGGAGAGGTGATTTCATTCCCAGCAATGCTGAAAGCCAAAGGGGGCTGTGCAAAGGGCCTTTCCCACTTTTTCCCTGGCACAGTAATTAGGTTACAGCATGGCTCCAGCTGTACTCCCAAGCTCTGATGTCCAATAAATGTGTACAATGTTCATATATGTGCCTGCAGTATATAAAGGCTGGAGGAAAAGGGCCAGTTTTCACTACATTAATTCATAAAGCAGGTCAGGCTGCTCTGGCCCTTTACCTCACTTGTTATTTCTATTTATTAGTAATATTGATGTTTCAACCAGGGAGCAGGACCCTATCGAGCCAGCTTTAATATCACAAAAGATTTAGCAGGAGAGAGCTCTGGAATGAAGAAACAGCCCCAACACTGAGCTCCTGCATCCTGCAGCTCACAAACACTGTTGTTATTATTTGTGATCATGGTTTATTTTGCATTTTGCTTCCATGGCAGACCCAGAATCTGATTTCCCTGCCTTGGACATGTCAAAGCCTGGCTGCACCCTCATCACGTTATTAAAAACTCCTGCCAGCACTGAGAACTAAGGAGGTTTAAATGTTGTGGAGCTGTGGTGATAACAGGGCAGGTGCCCACTGGTGCAATGAGGTGATCTGAGCTCTGTTCATTGCTTGGGGAGGGTCTGAAAGGGCTGCTGGGTGTGGGCAGCAGGACAGGGGACAGGGACAGGGACAGGGACAGGGACAGGGACAGGGACAGGGACAGGGACAGGGACAGGGACAGGGACAGGGAC
>VZUI01032951.1:2326-70274 GCA_013401135.1 Cettia cetti
GGGGGGGGGGGGGGTGTGGAATGCTGGTTTAGGCTGTTCCAGCAGAGTTCCTGGGGTGCCACGTCCTTCCATCAGTGCCACTATAACACAGAAAGCAGACCTCAGAAAACTCCTTCTTAATTATATGGTCAATCAAGAAAATAACCTCCAATATTTAACTCCAGCTATATCTAAAATCTGATGCTGTAATGATCTGTGCTTCCAAATGTATTTTTGATACTTTGTTTTATCAGTATTATATATCCCATAGGGAAATTTCAGCCATTTTTCTTGACCCAAGTTATCCTTGCCATGTCACATTATTGCTAAAAAACTTTTTTCAAAATGATTAGGCTTCTGACACGTTGCAGAATTATAGGGTTTATACAGTCCTGAATTGACCATATTTTTCTCAAGTTCCTGTTTTTAGTTTGGACATTGCACAAATGCCACAGAACCTCCATTATTCTAACACCTTTGAATGCCCTTTGGCTGCAGCAGCTATATGTCCTCTTAGTCTCAGCAGAAAAATAATCTTTAGTACACCATTATGTTTTGTTTCAAAACATGATTTTCCTTATTTTAAAATCTCACATGTACTTTTGGGGGTTTAAGCAAAGTCTAGTTGGATAGGCATCCAACTCCAGCTCCAAATGCAGCAATAGGCATTGGATAACTTAAGACCTTTTTGCCCCTTCAAAAACTTCATTTCATGGTGAGGTTCGCTTTGCTGTACCTGAATGTGTGCCCCTGTGTGCAGAGCTTCTGCAGTGGGGTGAGTAACATGTGATTAGGCACCAAATTACAAAATATCAAATACGAAACTTTGTGGCAAAAGCCTGAAGAGGTAGGCAGTTCTACCATGTCTTCACTGGGGGCATATTTGGCTCTTTGGGACTGTCAAAAAGAATTCAGTATCAGGGACAAAGTGTCTTCCATAGGAGATTATATCACCCATCGTCACCTTGTAAAAATGCTGTTTGGGTGCTTGTGTGAGATATCACAGTTCACATTTCAGGTATGTAATGCCCAATTTTAAAAATCTATGCCAACCCTTTACACTGCCCCCCAGAAGCTGATGAAAATCCTAGGAAAGTAGTGGGTTTTCCGCTGTTTCAGTTTCAATCAATATTCCCAATCCTCCCAAGTTTAAGGATGCTACAGATTAAAATGCTTGCCAACAAGAGTCTACCTTATGCGTTCACCTTTTGGACATTAAAAACACAAGTAATCCTATAAAACAGACATATTATAACAACCTATCCAGCTACAATAACTCGTTCATACCTATTGCTTTTGGGCCTGTGCTTTTTATGTTATTATTATTATTTATCAGTTCAACTAAATACTTTTAGCAAAAGGTCAGTTCCGTAATACAGTGATTTTCTCCAGTGGTGTCAGTGGGCTTGGGCTTTGAGTCCTCCTCAGCAGGACTGCAAGTGGTCCTGAGCTCCTGTGGCATCCAGAGCTCTCAAAAGCTTTTCTTGGAGCTTGAGTCTATATGGTGGCAGTTTCTGTCTTTCCCAATGCTCCGGAATAGTCTTAAATACATTTAACTTGCCCATTTCAAACCTTACTGCTTATAATTATGTACCTTGAAAACCAATCTTGATAACATAGAAATGCCAAGGGCTGCTGAATGCCAGGAAGTCTGGCTGGCTCTCCACTTTTTTCTGTCTTTTCCAAGGATGAGAAGTCCTGCAATTCTGTGGAGCCGCAGCATTGTCAACCCTGAATGACAGCAATGAGTACAAGCATACAAGTTATGATGCAGATATGAAAGAAACTTTACAGTTTTTCTTGAAAGTGCAAACATATAGCCTTTAACAATAATCTTCAAAACAGGGCAGGCAACTTGTATTAAAAATGGGTGTATCCCTCCTTTCATGAGCTACAGAAGTCAGGACAGCAGTGTGGGCAAGTTAGATGTATAAAAGCTTTCTAGCTTTGTAAAAACATTTTTTGTCAAAAGCTTCCTCTGCTGAATGGCCATATCTGAGTTTCACAATCTGAGTGCTGTCAGAAAGAAATCTGAACAGGCCACCCCACCAGGAAAACTGAGAAGATGAGACATCTACGGACAGAGAGGAACAGCCTCACGTTCACAATTCCTGATCCTCAGAGCGGACTTCAACTGCAGCAGGCCATAAGCAATCCAAGAGGTTCCTGGAATCCTTTGAGGATAACTTCTGTCTCCAAGTGACAGAGGAGCCAAGGAGGAGAGGGGCCTTGTGTGGGCCTTGTTCTCACCAACAAGAAGGGGCTGGTGGGGAATGGGAAGCCCAAGGGCTTCCTTGGCTGCCAGGACCATAAATGATGGAGTTTGAGGACCTCAGGACAGAGAGAAGGGTACACAGTAAGCTCATTACCCCTGACTTCAGCAGCCTTTGGTTTTTTCAGGCACCTGCTAGGCAGAGTTCCAAGGGATAAAGCCCTGGAGGGAAAAGGGGCACAAGAAAGCTGGCTGATATTCAGAGATCAGCTCCAGGCTCAGGAGTGATACATCCCAAAAAAGAGGAAGTCAGGCAAATCACCAAGAGGCCTGTATGGATGAACAAGGAACTCCTGGACAAATTCAAATACAAAAAGAACTAGAGGGTGGAAGTAGGTACAGGTAGCCTGGGAGAAACACAGAAAAACTATGCAGATGGGATCAGGTTAGGAAAGCTAATGCCCTGATGGAATTAAGAAAAGGAGAAGCATAACCCCCATTTTTACAGAGGGAAATGAGGAATACCCAAAGAAATACATGCCACTCAGTTTCACCTTCATGGCTGGCAAGATCCTAGAACAGATCCTCCTGGAAATCAAGCAAAGGCACATGGAAATTAAGGAGGTGATTAGTGACAACCAATGTGGCTTCATTAAGGGCCTGACAATTTGGGTGGCCTTCTAGGATGGGGTTACAGCAGTGGTGGATGATAAAAAGGCACTGACATCATCTACCAGGACTTGTGCAAAGCATTTCACACTGGCCTGCATGATATCCTTGTGTTAAAATTGGAGAGAGATTGGTTTGATGGGTGTGCCACTTGGTGGATAAGAAGTTGGCTATGTGGTTGCTCTCAGAGTTAGGCAATGGCTCAATGTCTGAGTGGAGAGCAGTGACAAGTGACATTCCTCAGGGATCATACTGGAAGCAGCTCTGATTTACATCTTTGTCAGCAGCGTGGGTGGTGGGACAGAGCTCATTCCCTGCAGGCTTGGGGATGGCACCGAGCTCTGTGGTGGGATCTGCACCCTGGAGTGGGGGGACCTTGAGAGGTGGGAGAGGCTCAAGGCCTTGAGACTGTGTAAACCTCATGGAGTTCAGCAAGGACAAGTGCAAGGTCCTGCATGTGGGCCAGGGCAATCCAAAAGCACAAATACAGGCTGGGCAGAGAATGGATTGAGAGCACCCCTGAGAGGGACTTGGGGGTGCTGGTGAATGAGAGCATGGATGTGAGCTATCAATGTGTGCTGGCAGCCCAGAAAGCTGAATCCAAAGCAGCATGGGCAGCAGAGCAAGGGAGAGCATTCTCCCCTTCTACTCCGCTCTTGTGAGAACCCACCTGGAAAGCTGCATCCAGCTTGAGGGCTTCCCACATAAGAAGGATGTGGACCCGCTGGAGTGAGTCCAGAGGAGGCCACAAAAATGCTCAATGGGAGGGAGCACCTCTACTAAAGAGATAGGCTGAGAGAGCTGAGATTGCTCAGGAAATATTCATAGAATCATAGAATCGTTTGGGTTGAAAAGGACCTTGAAGATCACCATGTCTCACTCCAAGCCATCACCATTACAACCAGCATGCTGCTCACCCACCAGCGTGTCACAAGGAGGTAGTAGGCTCATGGCCTGATATAATTGAAAGCCAGGACTGGGGTTTATGTTTTGCACCTTCAGTCACATTTCCATTTCCTTTGTTTTTGCAAGCAGTTTCACAAATAGTATGCTTTGTTTTCCAAGCAGCCTGAGCTGATGGTGCAGTTACAGGGTTATAGAGCAAGACTATCTCAGCTTCTACGTTTTGCTTCTTCCTGAAGTTCTTTTCCTTTTGGCTCAGAGTGTTAAAACCTACAGCAGATTACTTCTACCTGACTCTACCCTTCAGGAAAAAAATACATTCTTCAAGCTGCATGAGTTAGTTTCATTTCTGATTTAACCAAACCTCACACACAGCAAAACACGCCAGCATCAATCTAGAGACAGGTATGACCCAATCACATGGCATGACAAACATATATGTCCTTGTATCACCCTTGTTAAGTAGGGAAGCATTGTTACTCCCAGTTTACTGACAGGGAGACAAGGTCCAGTGGAACTAAATTGTTTGCTCCAAATCATACAGACTTCTTGGAACATAGCTAGGAAGTGACTTCTAGACTCGTTGCTACATCCAGATTTGTAGACACAACCCCTAGACACAGTTTGTATGACAGCCTGCCTTTAAAATGTGTTGGTATGACATATTTTTAAATATATAATAATATATCTACATATACATAAAACTTGATGAACATTTAACATAAATATTGACAATAATAAACGTATTTCTTCATATAAACGATTATGATAGCAATGAAAAAAAAAGCAGGTTATGGGAATAGCACAGAAACATCTCAGTCAAAAAAGCCTTGAGGGGGTGAGTTTAGGATGGGAAACAAATGTCTCTGACTAGATATTTGTCATTCTAAAGCAAAATGGAGCAATTATCTGTTTTCACAGAGATAACATTTTGAAATATGTTAAATATTTTCCTATGGCCATTATCAGGGAGAGTGTGGTCATGGATAGATAAATTGGCTGGTAAAAGTACTGTGGTTCAGATGTGGAGAATGGTAAAATGTGGCTCTGTCTCCCACATCATTGTTAATTTCTCAATCAGTGAAACTAAAGAATTGAAAAAAAAAAAATCCACACTTGCTTTGAATCAACTAACAACACTGATGCAATTTATTTAAAAAATTAATTCCATTATACCAGCCTTGTTTTAAGTTCTCTTACACTTTGTGCACAGATACATTCGTGGAGGAGAACATGGTGCAGCAAACACAAAGATGGTGTTTTAATAAAGAAAGCTTTACATGAAAGCCACCTCTTCTGAGGATTTAACTTTAAATAGCCTGTAGCTTCCTTTAACTGGGAATGTAGCAGCCTACTTTCATCAGGCTATAAATTTACTTAATAGGTTATGATTATTATTATTGATTTGATGGTGATTCCTTCTCAAATTTATGCTGTAGAGGAACTGACCCAATATCTTTTGAATTCCATCTAACTAAGATCAATGACAAATTGATCAAGCCCCAGAGGTACAGAGAACTGAGGGCAAAATAAGGTGGCATTATGCTTTATTGTTTTTCTCACCCCCATAATTGTACAATTATAAACAAGGAAACCCCATGCCTTACAACCCTTTCCTCTCTCTCTTCTTTTTTTTCAGATCATTTACTCATCTCCCTGTAAAAGTAATCCCATCACATGCATTTGAAGGACTTCAAGATGCCTTCATCATGTAAGTTGCCAATATTTTCCATAGGCTTTTCTTAATTTCTTATAAAAATCATCCTTTTATAACAATGTAAAAATGTGTGGCTAATACACTCTATTGATGAAAAAAATACACAGGGGAAGGATAAACATAGCATTCCTTTCATGTAAACAGTATATAAAAGATCCTTTGAAAATGTGTGATTTTTAACAGCTGTTTAAAGATCAAATAACAAAATATTAATCATATCAAAGACAACTGGATACAGCTTAGTAACTGATGAGAGGAGCATTTGATTAGCAGAGGAGATAGATTTCTGTCATCAAACATTACCTCTGCAATGACAGCCATGGCACTCTGTGGTTATGCATTTATAGAAGACCCAAATAAGACATTTCTTCAGCATTTTGCAGTAAGAGATAAGCTTGGCAGGGGTTCAGTGGGACTGAGCCCTTTCTTTGATCTTTCAGTTTGCAAGTGCTGTAATTCTGCACACCTGGTCTGCACTGCTTCTTGACCCTCAGCATTGTACCTATTTTCCATCAAGGCTTCAGACCATAAGGCTCTTCTCATCCCTCGTGCCCTCATTTCTGCTGTTATTCCAGCTGAAATGGCATGCTTGAGTCGCCATTATTTATTATTTTTTATTTTGTCTGAATTGGATGGCTTCTAAAGGACAAAGCTGAGGACACAGCAGTGCAGTAAAGAGCAGGGCAATGACCTCCCCAGAACCTAAGCAGCAGCACAGAAGATGCTGCTTTCTTTTCAAGGTGCGCTCTTCATACTTCTCTGTTGCACATACCCAACTGCAATACAGTATCAAAGCAGAATCCAGTGGTGCTGTATTCTTGCATTCACTTGCATCTGAAAGTTTAATGAGAACTTAATAATTTTCACACTGGAGGCCAACTTAAATCTACAAAATTTTTCCTATCTGTATGACTTGAGGCTACTCTCAAACTGTACATGTCATATTCCCCATAAAGGATGGTTTGTTATTGGACATTTTCCCTTCCATAACAAGTATTTAATTGATCTTTTTGTGTGCTTTTAATGAATCTCTCCAGGTTAACTGTGTGCAAATCAATGTATTTTTCTGAAGCTAGTTTGTGTAACACTTCATAATTTTATTGAGATTTAGTGCTACTTTGAAAAATGCATATTTTATAATTATAAATATCTGAGTCAGATATTTGGCAACACATCACTCTCTGAAAGATGATAAATTATTCTCATGCCATAAGTCATTCTAACATGTGTAAATGGAAAAACTGTGGCTGACAGGGAGGATCCCATGGAAGAACCATATTTCAGACCCCAAAAAATTCTGTGAGCAGGCACTAATCCCTCACATCCTGTGAATCTCTAAGGATCAGGTGCCCAGCAGGCCACTTATTCTAGATCCATCTTTCATTTATAAGTAACCAGTGCAATACCAAAAATAGCATTCCCACTGAATTATGATGAAAAAAACCCCCTTGATAATTCTTTAAGACACACATACTTATTAACTATGTGATTTCTAGTGTGTATCCCCCTTTGACACTACAAATGAAATACAGAATTCATTCTGGTCTAAGAGATTTTGTATCACCAATAGAGTTGTCTTCTCATAATTGTAATTGAATTAAGGTAACACTCAGGACTGTGACAATACTGACTCTGACAGTGTAGACACATTCCAGTTGTTTGGAAAATATTTTTACTTGAGAGTGTATAATCTTAGGTTTACTCTGGGGCCCCTTCTAGTCAATTCTGTCTAGAAATTTTGAAGATCTTTCCCTTATATATGCATCAATGTATACTATTTACTTTCAGGACTCAGTTTTGTATAGCCTCTTAGATCTTAATCTAACAAGCTTTTTAAAAGCATCTAATGAGTGGATTTTGTTTTTCTATGTCAGTATTGATTAATCTTTAGTACACATATGGAACAGGAGCATCTGTACATCACAATCCACAATTTGGTGGAGAGTGCCACCAAGTAGTCATGTTGGTCTGTGTCATGATGAAAAGAGCCACTTCCTTTCAGTTTGCATACATGTAATGAAAATGGCATTTAAACCCAAAAATTGTTCATGAAGTGTGCTGAATCCATATCTGTGCATTTCTTCATCTGTGGATTAGATGACCATAGTTCTGACTCGATAATATCATATGAAGTACCGTGAACATTATCCATATCCTCACCCCGCAAATTCACTAAGCAGAACCAACGGTGGGAGGGAGGAAAAGGCTCACAAGGCTTGGGCTCACTCTGTTCACATTAGTTCTGGCCCTCAGTCTGGGATCCTCTAGCTTACCTGCAATTTACTGAGGAAATGGAGATTGGCTGTTACAGCAGTAGTCATTCCTGGGGGTTGGATTTTCCTTTTGCCAAGACAGAGAAGGCTGGTCCTCTCTCAAACCCCACTGGCACGGCCTGCCAGGATGTCTGAGGTGAGGCACGGACAAGACTGATAGGAGGAATGGAACAAGTGTGCATAAAAGGAGGAAACAGAGAGGAAAGCCGATTGCTGGGGTCTCTTCTGGTAATGTGTTGCTTTGTGTCTGCTGTTTTCATTGTAGTGAAATCTCTCAGAGTGACTCCCTGGAGAGAATAGAAGCGAGTGCCTTTGACAGCCTTCCCACCTTGTCTGAAATGTGAGCACCAGTTAAAAAAAGGCATCCATGTTGTGGTTTTGGATCATCAAGGACTAAACAGTCTGCAGAGAAATATTCCTGGACCAAATCTGTCTCTGTTACTTTGATTGGCTTTGAATGAGATCTATGATGAGAAACATTTCCCTCCAAAGCACTGCATGAAATAGTGAGCGCTCTGTAAGGCCTGGCCTTGGTGATCTAGCTCGTGCAGGGACATCCCTGCACAGAGTCCCACTGCTCTCAGTGAGCTCAGTGGCAGGAGCGGAGCTCTAGCATTGGCAGGTTTTCTAAGTGGGGAAATAATTCGAGATGATAACAGATGAGAAAAATCTTTCTTTTTGAAGATGCCATTTTCAAAGCCCTACATTATTTAAATACAGCTGCTTAGTATGCATAGCTCTTCTGTGGAGCACTAA
This sequence comes from Cettia cetti, assembly GCA_013401135.1. Lineage (NCBI taxonomy): Eukaryota > Metazoa > Chordata > Aves > Passeriformes > Sylviidae > Cettia > Cettia cetti. Next base: position 10,836 of record VZUI01032951.1, read on the forward strand.
AATATTACTCAAACAGAACATGCACTGATTTTAAACTTGACCTGTATAGCACAGGCATCTGAGAGAGAGAGTTAAAAGCAATGACTAGGCGAATGCTCTGAAATATTTAGTGAAATTGGAAACTCTAAATCTGATTCAGTATCTCATTACTGCCTTTTTTGCACAGCATGACCAGTGAGTGACTGAAAATTGTGCAACTGAGTGAGAACAGATTCATCTTTTTTTTTCTTTTTTTTCTTTTTTTTTTTTAATATGTGAACATCACTGAAGCCAGTTACTCACATAAGCAAGGGATACAGATTAGTCAACCTCTGATTGAGTCCAACTTCCACTAGAATCAGTGATGTGTTTAGGGAAGGAATGAAAGATTTGACCCCACCTACAGTTATGGATGGCTTGTCTTATGCCTGTCTTCCAAACTCCAAAAGCTAAGCAAGACCATTAAAGAGCTACAGAAAGCTGGCAAGAAAACCTCCTTGAATCTTGAGTGCTGTACAGGACTCACATTGCAAGGGCTTGATGCCCCAAGCTGAGCTCAAGTCCACATTCAAAGGATGATCATGGTAGTGAGTTCATTGGCATTCTTGAATTTCAACTTTCCTTGCCACTTCACATGCTAAAAGCTTTGTATTTCGTAAGCCATGCTCTAGGAGGGAGCTGGGCTACAGTTACTGGCCTTTAGGGCAAGCAGAGCTCTACCAGATAGTTCAGCTGCAGAAAGTGCTCCTTGATTTTGAGATCTGTCCATTTTTTGAGTGATCACTAGCAAACAGAACTTCTCATACACTTCTCTCCCAGTTTCTGCTAATCCACTCCTACCAACCACTGCTCTAAGGAAGCCCATGGTGCTCCTAAGAGGTTAAACTATCTGAGGAACTGTCTTTCCTGGCTAGGAAGGGCATCAGTAATGTAATGGGAACAAGGGGTGATTTGAAGGGATCTGATTGTGGAGCAAGCACCAGGCACACACACACTCTCAGTTCCAGGCTCAGCCCCATATCCAAGCCCAAATATCAGTGGATATTTGGATGTGGATATTAGTGACCCAGATATCCAAACCAGACCAGCTCAGAGAACCATGGGAATACAGGCAGTGTTATCTTTCGTTGGCTGCCTAGAACTTGCAGGCCATTTTTTTTTTTTTACCAACAGTGCCTCAAAATGCATCCAGCAGCATATTTGCAGGCTGTTTTCTGAGAAAGTAAATTGCAAGCAAAACTCAGGGCCCTCCCAAATCTATATTGATTATAATACTGAAATATTTTTCCGTCATTGCAGATTAATCCTGAACACAAAAAACCTGTTGCACATTGAGGATGGAGCATTCAGAAATCTTCCAAGGCTAAAATACTTGTAAGAAAGAGTTCTATTCCATTTCTGTTTACTTTATTTATTCTTTTCTCCAAAGGAGTAGACAAATCAAATTAAGGAGCATAAGGAAAAAGGTTTTCATGTATTACACTATCCTAGAAGTATGTACATTGTTTACAATAGCTTTAACCTGGAGTCAGCCAATAGTGAGGTCTTTCATTGTCTGCAAAGTAGTTCTGGTAAGTGCTTATTTCTAGAATAAAGCTTTCAGACTAACAGAATACTAAACAAAAGATGTAACTAAAATCTCTCCCTCATGTAGTGAGAACATATGCTGCTCCTCTAAGACACTGCTTGAGAATTCAAAAAACTTGATTTTTATGGGTCTTACAAATACCTTTGGAGCCTACTTAAAAAATTAGATTTGTCAGTCACTTTTTAAAGCACTGTTAGAATTAGACCTACCAAGTCAGCTTTTTGTTGCATCCACTCTGGTAATATTTCTTCAATAAATAGGAATTACGCTTTTTTCTAGGAGCATTTGTAACACTGGAATAAGACAATTTCCAGACCTGACACAGATCTTCTCACTGGAAGCTCATTTTATTTTGTAAGTAGAGACCCATCCTAACCAAGCTGCAAGTGTTTTCCATCTTGTTCCTCCTGGGCCACTGACAAAAATACCTTTTTTTCTTTCCTTCCAAAGGGAGCTCTGTGACAACTTGCGTATGACAATTATACCACAAAATGCTTTCCAAGGGATGAACAATGAATCACTGATACTGTGAGTAAAATAATCGTAGCTCCAGTTCCTTCTGCAAGGATAACACTTCTGCTTGAGGGAAGTGGGTTGATTTCATGAAAATCTTGACATTAAGCCCCATAAAATATATATGTAATGTGTGTTGAATTTTAAATTTTAAATGCGTAAGAAACATAGGGATGTTCTTCAAGATGAAGAGCAGAATTTTATCCAAAAGATAATTTCAGTTAGGAAAGAAGATAGCACCAGGGATCTAAATCTTCATCTTCCATGCAATGATGTTTTAAAAATACCGTCAAGAAATAAACTACAAAAACTGCACTGGAGGTGCACTGAGGTCTTAGTTCTTACCTCAGGGATGCAGTTTCTTGAAACAGTGCTTTCAGGCACCAAGCAGTCTGAGGGAGCTGAGCTTCAGCTGCACAGGGTCCCCCTGAAGAGGAAATTTGTACAAACTACAGATGCTGCTTCTTATCCTGATTTCTTTCGCCTCAGCTTATTTTCTTATAAGTCTCCATGCCCAAGACTTTCCTTTTAGCCAAGAGTGGATTCATTGCTTCAACCCCCTGTCAGGTGGGTGGGTTTGATGCTCCGAGATGCCTCACCTGAGGACCACAGAAAGCAGCAGAAAGCCAAGGTGAGATGTCCTCCACCAGCACAGCAAGGACTCTGTATGGGTTTCACAGCTCACTTGTCTTCAGAAAAACTTCCACAAAGTAGTCCTGGAAGAGGAGAATTCACAAGCTGAGCCTCTTGGCAGGATGTGGCTGAAATTTGGGGTTCCCAGGGATCCTCTTGAGCCATAGAGAGCAGCAGCAGGCACCCACTTGGTGTGGTAGCCACAAGCCCCAGGGGAGCCCAGTGAAGCCAGCCTTTGGGGGCCAGGCTCCAGTGCATGTCCAACGGGAGCCCTGCCCAAAATTCCATGGGTATTTGCACCTGCAAAGGAGCTATGCATACGAGCAAGAACTGCAGCTGATGGACTCTTCATCAGGCTAATGTGCCAGCATGACAGTAATTTTAACCCAGATTTTATGTATTGACCAATACCTTCAGGAAATGAGAGAGAAACTGGGCATAATTGTGACTGAATGCTACTCCTACATGATGCTAAAGAGGAGCAATTGCTTGGATTAGTGCATCATTTCATCTTATGAGCCTCTTTTCTCCCAACAAGTTCTCAAAATAACTTCAGCAAAATTATGATTCTGCTAATGGTGCAAGAAAATGAACATAAAAAAGATGGAGAAAGGTGCTCAAAATCTTTACTGTAACCCTAAAGTGTATTAAATGGGAAGGAGTCTAAGTCAGGAAACAGCCAATAGTCATTTTTCTCCTGTCCTTTTGTGAGCGGGGGCTCACCACAAGAAGAAAATAATTATCTTATCAGCAGCTTCCTAATTGTAGAGCTAGTGTTAACTCCACCCCATGTGGTTAGCTGTAATTAGGTGGAGTAATTCCTCTTGCTACAGCATGGTCTGGTGAAACACAAGTAATCTATGGAGGTGTAAAGTCACTCTGCAGTCATATTTTGCTCTGCAAATAGCTAATTTAGCCTCTCCAGCAGCTAAGGTTTCTTGTGGATTGGGAAATTGATCCCACATATTGCCATGGTCTTTGAGGCTATTGCTAATTTCAGCATTGTGCTGAGGTCGGTACCAGCTATCAAACGGAGTCAGGTGCTCCCCACACTTGAGCACATGGGAGCATGTTTCATAGGGCCATTTTGTGCTATCCTAAAAGCAAGTGGAAAAAACAACAGAAATGTTTAATTCATAAATACTTCCAGGTTTTCTAATAGGGTTAGAAAGAAAAAATAATATATACAAGTGACTATATTGAATTTCTATTGGATACATGAACTTAATATCACAAATGGATATTATTAGACCTATAGGTTACATCTCCTATCCAAGGAAAAGAGCGGGACTTGAGGTGTAGCAGAGCCCAGGCTTTGGGTGTCTGGCCCCAGGGTGGGGAATCGGGAGGCAGGGTGGCATCCAGTGTCCCTGTGCAGTGCAGGGGACAGCAAGGCTTCCACAGCACAAATCAAGCCTGGCTTTCAAGCAGCACTTTGGAGAGGCTGATAACTCACTGACTGCTGGATGATGCACAGCTCATCCCTGCCTCTCTGCAAAGCTGTATCTTGGAATATTTGTCTGTCCATAGAGGATCTACAAGCCAGCAGCTCCCTCCAGGCTTTACAGTTGCTTTCCACCTGACACATCTCTAGGCCTTACAGTCTTCCACCTGCACCCCCTGACACCACAAAATCCAGGTCTTCTGCCTCCAGGTCTTTTTCTGCGTGCCAGGAGCTTACCTGGACTGATGTGTTGTTCCTGGATCTCAGTTCCAAGTAGGCACAGGCAAGCTCCTCAGTAGGGGGAGGATCTGCACATCAGCAGAAGTTCTCTTCAGCATCTAAACAGGAAGGAGCTTAGAGAATTTAAACTGTGTCTTTCTTCATTTAAGAGCTATAGTTACCTTCATTCTTTATAAGCAGAGCCTCTAATCATTTAAATGAATGCAGCACCGAGGTTTGAAACTTGTAGTACATAACTTAACCTCACCTTTTGCAAATCTTCTTCCCTTATGTTTATTTAATCTCCAGCAAGTTGTATAAAAATGGATTTGAAGATATCCACAGCCATGCCTTCAATGGGACTAAGTTGAATCAATTGTGAGTATGCTATCCCTCCTCAGTAATTTAAACAGTAAATAACAATTTAAATACAGTCAGAGGCTCTTCCTTCAGTTTACCTGGCTGTGTCTTCTGTTTCCCAATACCCATGAGAAAACTGCATTTTTCAGTGTCAGTGTGACTCAGTCGTTAATCCTGCAGCTCTCACTGCTTTTCCTTTTCCCTGAAACATCCCTTAAAATAACACAGCTTTAGTGAGAAAAGCTCATAATTCTTAAGAAAAATTCATAAGTTAGTGTAAAAACTTGAAACAGCAGCCCAGACTAAGGAATCTATAGTTTATGTTTGGAAACATCAATAGTTTTTAATCCCTCTCACAGGCTGGGGGACTAGTCTCTTGGTTTGGGCAAAATTTATATTTGCTATGGTAGTGAAAGAACCAGCCTGGTTATTCCTGGTTTAAGTCAGAAGAATTTGGAATTTATCAGATTTAAGTGTAGATGATAATGGTCTGATGGCAGCAGTAAAGGTCAAATGGGAAATACAAGCACTCCCCAGACAGGCAGTGCAACAACCACTGCTGTGGTGGGAGAAAGAATTGAAACTGGTGTGAAGAAGAAACCAAAAAAGTGATTTTTAGAATACAGATGTAAAGAAAGTTCATTTTTGGTTCCCCAGAATCCTGAAGGACAACAAGAACCTCAGGCGGATACACAACGATGCGCTGAGAGGGGCCACAGGGCCAGATGTCCTGTAAGTATCCACAAGTCCATTACCTGAGTGTCCTGTGGGAACTGTACTGTGCCACCAGAGCTGTGCCATCACAGCAGGCCTTGAGCCTGGAAGGAGATTTGATCTCTTATTCTCTGTGTACAAAGTGAAACATGTCAACAAGATGCCCTGAAATTACAGAGTGAAAGGAGTTTGCACCCTGGGAAACACATATCACTTCTAGGGTTGGCATTGAGCTACACCTCTTAGACATTTTGGTTTTTGCTTTATTTCTGTGAGATCCTACTGATCCTATTCCTGTGTCTTATATTCTGACATTGTAAACTAACTTGTCCTTTAGTAGTATGGATATGTTTTGGCAATATATATTGGTTTAGAATTTGTTTATAAAAGTGAACCAGTTGATTGCACGCTGTAAGCTCATGCCAAACTCATTATCATCCTCATGATTTATTAATCAAGGACTTACTGGAGGGCTGCCCTGGCTCTAACTCCATGCAGCAAAACACAGTGTGGTTCTGTAACTAGCACTCTGTGCTGCACATGCGGTTTTTTTGTGCCTTTTATTGATGCTTTATGGAACATGGCATTACTGATATCACTTTCAGAATTGTGGGCCTCTTTTTTCCTTTGTTTAATGTCCTGACTCTGAAAATCCTTAGTCACTGATGGACTTTCTTCACACGAACAGCCCCTCTGCAGTTACTGTAAGCCAAACGGCTTAAGTTTTTGTTGGCAAGAATGGCAGATTCTTTTGGGGTTTTAATTAATAGACATTTAATTAAAGCACCTGGAACAGCCCTTCAGAGCCAAGCACAGAGCAAGGAGGGTGTCCTACCTGTTAGCTGGCTGGAGAATCACTATTGCCCACCTTCTTCTCTTCCTGTCTCTGGCTTAAAGAGGTGTCCCTCACTCCATACATGGATTTCAGGTGGAAAGGTCAGTACACAGCCCCTGGAGTGGTGGGTTTCAGTTTCCCCAGGACGAAGTAGTTCCTTGCCTGGCTGGAACTGCTGAGCCACAGGGATGCTCTTACTCTGCTGCTCTGTAGTTTCACAGACCCTGTCTCTGAGCTGGGCATCAGGTGCTGAAGTGGCTTTGTAGATCTGAACTTTCGTGAACAAACCAGTTGCTGTTACCTACCATCATGCTTTGGTGGTGTTTTTATAGGGATGAAAAGAAAAGAGAATGCTCTCTTTGTTTCACAGGGATATTTCTTCAACAGCACTGGAGTCCCTGCCTAGTTACGGGCTTGAGGCCATTCAGGTCTTGAATGCAACGTCATCCTACTCATTAAAGAGGCTGCCACCACTGGATAAATTCAGCAGTCTTCTGGAAGCTGTTCTAACATATCCCAGCCACTGCTGTGCTTTTCGAAATCTAAGGACAGAAAAGTAAGTCCAAATAGCACATTACTGTACTGCAGTGCTTCAGAAGCTCCAAAATGGCAATTCTGCTTTATTCAGCTCACAAGGTTTGATTATCTTTATTCCAGTTACAAGGCAGCTGTGGTCCATTGCAAGGCCTTGCAGGAAGCAGAAGATCTCTGCTAAGGCCAGGAAAAGTATGTCCATTTATTTTAGAGCAGAAATGGATCCCATTCTTTGCCCTGGATCTGCCAGCAGAAACATTAGTCTAAGTTTGCTTAAAGCTTATATATTTCTTGTTATCTCAATCTCAGACCATTATCAATAGCACATTGCCCTAATTAAAAAAAAAAAATAAATAAATTAAACTCCTGTAGCCTTTAGCTTAATTCATACAGGTGATATGGTGACACAGTAGAAAGGGCAAGCTTTCAATTACACACCAAAATTAGGGCCTGCCACAAGCCTACAGAGAGAGGTTACACAGTTTAGCTCCAGCCATTTCAAGTAATAGACAGTATTGTTCTCCCCACAACTGGAAACCGTGGCACAGGGAGAGCTTTGCATCCACAAACTTGGGGCAGTTAATCCAAGACAAGACAACTGGAGCTCATTTTTCAGCATTTATGTTTCAAAGAAACCAATCCCTAGCTGGCTTTAGGCAGCCAAAGCAACCCCAGATGAGTTTAGTTTGAGCCATGAAGGTGCCCCGTTGCTCATCCTTCTCAAATGAAGGCCACAGAAATGACGTACTGAGCAGGCAGTTGGGAGAGGCCTGATCGGTGTCACTCCCACGCCTTTGCTTCTGGGATGTCCTGGAAAGGCAGGAGTAGATTCTTTAGGGTAAAATTAGGGATTAATCTATGCTTTCTCTGCCTACCTCGTTTTACCAAGGAGTTCTTGATTCTGCAAGAACAGAACAAAGATTCTACTGCTTGACAGTCAAGAATTTCCATTGCTAATGAACTGATTCAGTCACCAATCACATCTCTGAGTGTATTAAATGCAGGAGCAACTCTGGCAGAGAAAAAAGGTATTTATTCTGATAAAGATAACAACATTTATCTGTGGACAGTATTGTGTCCAGTTCTGGGCCCCTCAGTTTAGGAAGGACGTTGAGATGCTTGAGAACATCCAGAGGAGGCAACAAGGCTGGTGAGGGGCTTGGAACACAAACCCTGTGAGGAATGACTGAGGGAGCTGGGAGTGTTCAGCCTGGAGAAAAGGAGACTCAGGGGTGACCTTAGCACTCTCTACAACTTCCTGAAGGGTAGTTGTACACAGGAGGGGTCTCTTTCTCCAGGCAGCAACTGACAGAATGAGAGGACATGGTCTCAAGCTGTATCAAGGGAAATACATGTTGGATATTAGGAAACAGTTTTTCACAGAAAGAGTAAAAAACTACTGGAATGGCCTGCCCAGGGGCGTGGTGGAGTCATCATCCCTGGATGTGTTTAAAAAAAAGACTGGATGTGGCACTTGGTGCCATGGTTTAGTTGAGGTGTTAGGGCTGGGTTGGACTCAATGATCTTGAAGGTCTCTTCCAAACTAGTCATTCTGTGAATTCTGATACTGTATTATTTTTTGGGTGCTTCACTTTTCAGCATGAGCATGGTCTATAAAAACAGGTGTGCCTTAGTAAGTCACTATATTAAGTGACTGTGTTCTTAGTAAATTGTTGGGAGAAAATCCCATGAAAATCAGGAAATGACTGCTCCCCTTTCAGGGGTATCAGCAATGAGGTGAGACAAAACCATTTCCATTCTCACTGGTAGAGTACCTGGCTGCTACTTTCAAAGCCTCAAAACCAGAGATTTTGCCAAATGTACCATCTTTCAATTTGTACTATTCAAACTGCTTTACTTCAAGCATGCAAAGTCTACCTCCGGATCCCAGACAGTTTTTAAAATAGGGTCATCTGGGGAAGATTCACCTCACCTGGAAGAGCACCAGTATGGGCTTGGGGCTGAGCTGCTGGAAAACAGCTCTGCAGAGGACCCAAGGACCTGTCCCTGAGCCAGCAGTGTGTCCTTATGACCAAGAAGGCAAATGGTGTCCTGGGGTGCTTTAGGAACTGCACTGCCAGCAGGTCAAGGGAGGTGATCCTGTCCCTAGACTCAGCCCTGGTGAGGCACATCTGGAGTGCTGTGTACAGTCCTGGGCTCCTCAGTACAAGAGAGACATGGAGCTGCTGGAGCAGGTCCAGTGGAGGGATACAGAGATGATCAAGGGACTGGAGCATCTCTCTTATGAGGAAAGGCTGAGGGAGCTGGGGCTGTTCAGCCCCAAGGAGAGATGACTGAGAGGGAATCTCATCAGTGTCTGTCAGTATCTGGAGGGAGGGTGTCAGAGGCTGGAGCAGGCTCTGCTCAGTGGGGCTGGGCAATAGGACAAGAGGGAACAGTCAGGAGCTGATGGACAAGAAGTTCCATCTGAACATGAGGAAGAGCTTCCCTCTGTGCAGGTAACCAAGCAATGGAACAGGTTGAACAGAGAAGGCGTGGAGTCTCCCTCACTGGGAATATTCCAGAACTGTCTGGAATGTGCTCTAGGATGACACAGGGAGGTTGGACCAGATGCCCCATCATTGTCCCTTCCAACCTGACCCATTCTGTGGTTCCGTATCAGGCCAGTTTCCCGGCAGCTGTTAACAGGCACTTCTCCAAAAGCCAGCCTAACTGCTTCCAGTCATCCTGGTGGAGAATCTGGCCTACTTCAATGCAATATTTCAAACCACACCATTTAATTCAAGTTCAAGTTATTTCACTATAAAAAAAAATATATATCCTACACAATAATCAAGCTGAAGGACCATCCTTACACACCTTACACATCCTTACACTGCCTATTTTCACAGTAATTGAAGTCTTCTCCTTCCCACTTACAGATCTCTGCAGGAACCTTTGTGCTGCCTTGAGGCCACTGCTGGCTTACCTTACATGTCTCTGAAGATCACCTGCAGAGAAGACAAGGCTTTGGCCAAGATCCAGCCTGAAACTTAACTTTCTTCTCATCCTTCTTGCAGACAGAATTTGTTGCTTTCCATTTTTGACAACTTCTCCAAGGAGTGTGAAAGCACCATGAGGAAACGGACTATCGAAATGCTGTAAGTACCTCTCTGCATAGAGATGATAGAAGTAGCAAATACAGACCTCTCCCCCTTTCTGCTGTTCACATGCTTTTTCACTAAGCAGGTCTTTGCCTGCCAATTCAGTCACTCCTACAAGTTGCACAATGGTAATTTTACTATCATTAAACCAAGATTTGGATGTTCAAAAGTAAAGGGGAATAAAAAACCCCTCATGATTTCACAAGCTTTACTCATTCTACTTTGTCTTCTGTATTCTGAAAGGATTTCAAAACAATTATTAAATCTTTACAGAAGTTAGTGGCCTACATGGAGACTTTCCATTCCCTGAAATAAAGGCAGTTGGTGTATTCAAAGAAGAGCTGCTATTGTTGACTTTTTTTTTTTTTTTGCCTATAGAAAGGATAATTAGAACTCTGCATATCAATAGTTTTTAATGGTAGAAGGGAGTCCCTGAGCTAGAAGTATGATGACCCCATGCCAGTGGTTTACTCCATCTAAACATGTCTTTTCATATCATCACAGTTTTGTTTGACAGTGTTCAGTGTGACAATGAGAAAGGCTAATATCAAAACTGTTGTGTTGGCTGTGCTGGATGACAGGCTGTAACCCAGCTTTTAAGAGAGAAGTTTAAAGATTTGCTATTCTTCATCCCTCTGCAGCTAAATGGGAGACCTTGGGACTTAGCAGCCCAGACACGGCGTCAAAGCATTCTAAAGTCTAGAAGACACAAGGTTATGGTCACAAAATTCCAATGGCTAAATAGAGCTGAAATGTGATTGATTCATTGGGATAATTACTTCCTTGGACATTATCTTGTTTGCTGGTTGGTGAGGCCTCCTATACTTGCCATTTGGTTTTATCTGTCTGCTTGTTTTGGATTAGCATCTGTTGCACTCCTGCTGTGCATTAAAGAGTCCGCCCGGCCTATTGGCTCCTGAAGCTTTTTGCTTTGGCAAATCCCAGTCCCAGCAATTCTCTGAGCAAGCATTATAATAAGCAAGTGAAAGTAAGATTATGGTTCATGGGCTTAATGGCTGCAGAACCACAGCAGAAATAATCTGAAAGTCCTGACTTATTACTAGTTACAAAAAGAAAAAAACAAAAAACAAACAAACAAAAAAATCCAGCTTGCATATAGCAGCACATTCACACAGCCTCTCAGAAATTCACAATCATTTTATAAGTAAATAGAGTCAAATGTATTCCCTGCTCTTCCAGTTTGAGCCAGGCGAGTAAATGCAAGACATTGGGCAGTTCTCCATATACAGAGAGAAGAGTTAGGATAACAAGTTTGGGATGTTATTTGCCCCACAGAAATAGCTGAAAAGCAGCTCAGTTTCATTTGCCAGTTAAGACCCTGCTCCAGAAATATCATTTAATGGACATGCTTCAGTAGACGTGGAAGCTTAAGCATGTATTTAAATTATCCTAAAGCTACCAGTTTTCTGAGAGTTGTCCTCAACAGAGATATTTTCCAGGCCTCACACTGCAGACTTAGTGGTTGCCCACCAAACACTCACAGTCAGGATGATTGGGAAGTTGGGAAATAGGCACATGTTATGGCAGGGAAGTGCTAAAAAAAAGTGTTTGCTTTTAAAATGTTTCTTCTTTGGTAGGCTTATCACCACACTCTTGATGACCTAGAGATTTTAGAAGTCTATCTTAAAAACCTACATTTTTTATTAGGCATTGGGTGCAGACTAAATTTAATAAATTCCTAGCTATCAATGTGATTTAGTTAACCATGCACTCCTTGTCCTACAATACTGTGAACAGCAAATTCCTCAGCACCTCCCAAGTCATACATAGTCCCAGGAATTTGTTTGCTAAGTGCCTTTCCTAAGGGGAGAAAAGGTGCACAGTTAAAACCCATAGGTTATTTTGGTATGGCTTCTACAACTGCCTGCGAAACCTCTGTGCATCAAAGCTGTAATCCATTAGCCCAGGTGTTACTGTAGCTTGGACTGCAGCCAACCAGCAGCATGGCTCCTTCCCGAAGCAGTAAAAGTGAAGTACTCACAAATAAGCAAGTTGTATGAGAGAGCATTTCTGTGGATGGGACTGTGACCCCTGCTGCTATCCAAGGCTGCTTCCCAAACACAAAGCATTCTTACAAGGCTTCGTTATTTGTAAACACCCTGTAGGAACACATGGAGGAAGTCACTGTTTTAAAACAACCGTTATCTGTTGTCTTTTGCAAAGGAATGCAAATAGCATGTAACAAATAATTCACTTCTGTTTGGGGGGGGTGGTTTTTTCATGGTACAGAGATGACTCCAACAACACATTTCTGTGGTCACCTGAGAGGAACATGCACCCCTTTGCAACAGATGATGAAAGTTCTCCCTACAGCTATTCAACCATTTTTGATGACAGCGAGATGGCCGGCTTTGACTTTGAGTATGACTTTTGTCAGCCTAAAGTCCTCACGTGCACTCCGGAACCAGATGCCTTTAACCCCTGTGAAGACATCCTGGGATACAGCTTCCTCAGAGTGCTGATCTGGTTTATAAACATCCTCGCCATCGCCGGCAATTTCACCGTGCTCCTCGTTCTCCTGACCAGCCACTACAAACTCACCGTCCCTCGCTTCCTCATGTGCAACCTCTCCTTCGCCGATTTCTGCATGGGGCTGTACCTGCTGCTCATCGCCTCCGTGGACGCCCAGACCAGCGGTCAGTACTACAACCACGCCATTGACTGGCAGACGGGCAGCGGCTGCAGCACCGCCGGCTTCTTCACGGTGTTTGCCAGCGAGCTGTCGGTGTACACGCTGACGGTGATCACCGTGGAGCGCTGGCACACCATCACCTACGCCATGCAGCTGGACCGCAAGCTGCGGCTGCGGCACGCCGTGCCCATCATGCTCGGGGGCTGGCTCTTCTCCATTGGCATAGCCGTGCTGCCTCTCTTCGGGGTCAGCAGCTACATGAAGGTCAGCATCTGTTTGCCCATGGATATCGAAACAGGCCTGTCCCAAGCCTACATCCTGCTGATCTTGGTGCTGAATGTTGTCGCCTTCATTGTCATTTGTGCTTGCTACATCAAGATTTACATCGCTGTGCAGAACCCAGAGCTGGTAGCTGCCAATAAAGACACCAAGGTCGCCAAGAGAATGGCAATACTGATCTTCACAGATTTCACCTGCATGGCCCCCATCTCCTTTTTTGCCATATCCGCTGCCTTCAAAGTTCCTCTCATCACAGTGACCAACTCCAAGATCCTGCTGGTTTTATTTTACCCCGTTAATTCCTGTGCAAACCCCTTTCTCTACGCCATTTTCACCAAAGCATTTCGGAGGGATTTCTTTCTGCTGATGAGCAAGCTTGGCTGCTGCAAGAGCCGAGCAGAGCTCTACAGGATGAACTATTTCCCTGCTTATAACTCCAACTGCAAGAACGGTGGAGTAGCCACAGCCCCCAGCAAAGCCTCCCAAGCATTCCTGCTCTTGTCAGCCTTAGAGAAGCCCTATCCTGCACCACAAGACAAGACACCCCACAAGGAAAATTAGTGACAAGTGACAAGAGAGCAAGGCCAGTTGTGATTATCTTAGTGACTAGGGATTGTTTTACAATATCTTGAACATTTCATAATAAATAAATATGCCAGTCAGTAATTCTTATGCAACATAACTGTTCTGATGTTTAAAGTGGTGTTTTCCATTCTCTTCTTTTGTGATGACAGGTGTGGAAGGTGGCTATTAGGCAAAACTTTTCTGCATGGGGAACCAGAAAAGTCCAGGAGTAGTCAAGCTAACAGCTACTGCAGTGATTGTAGCCTAGCTTCTTTTTCTCCAGATCTGCTTCCCTAGAGTATTTAAAGCCTGTTTGCTACATTTCATGGCTTCTTTTTTCCTATCAGCTGAGCTGGCATTGTTGGTTTAAAGAAAAAGGCACTAAACTAGATGCCTCCATTTCATCAACAGAAACTTCCAATTACACAGCCACCTACACACAGTTAAAGAAGAGCGTTCAAGCAATAAGCTGTAAAGATGTCACTAAGGAGGAAAGTTGATCTATTGAACCTTTGTCACTGACAATTTTGCATTTTACATTAGATCTCAGTCTGAGCTGGTGGGCAGTTTACTTAAATTATTAACCCATACACAGCCATGTGGGATCTGGAAATCCCAAGAGATGCAAAGCCCTGCCCCTGTTGCACACAGGACTCAATTTACAGTATCACATGTGCACACACACAAATCAGGTAAACTGTAAAGGCTCCTGCTCAGCAGCAGGAGAGCTGCTTCCTGCACTGGCAAGGACATGCTGCCTTGTTTTCCCTCCTGGGACAGTATCAGGAATGATTCTCACCTGTCCACTCTCTGACATAACCAGTGCCAGGAATTCAGGAATGCACCAGGGCCTCTTCAGCACACACAGTCCAGGTCCATTCCCAGGTGATGAAGCAGAGTAGCAGAGTAGTGACCTTCTTGTGACAATATTTTCCCTTAAAATCTCTGTTTCACTATGCATTGCCTGATGCTCAGTGATGATGCTAAATGCCTGGTCCAGATTTGTGACTGCACTGCTAATTTAAGAAAGTGCAGAGTCTGAACATACAAGAGAACAGTACTACTGCAATCACTTTAAATGCTTTACATTCTCCTTTTCAGCCGAGTCCTTTGCTTTCATGTCCGTGACAGCAACCGAGTTCCAAAGCACTCTTCTTGTTGCCAAAACACTGCACCACAAGCTAAATTTGCTTCACATAAATGAAAGTAATTCTTTTTACTAGTGACTGCTCTATCATTAGTTCATAATTGTGGTAATTAGAAATAACACCTCTGACCCACTCTTACCTTCAACGTAGTGCCATGATTTCAATCAGTACAAAAGCTCTGGATGTAAGCACAGCTGTGCTCACAAGCAGTTCCCACAGGTGGGGAATGAAGCAGGATTGAGAACAGAGGAGACTTAAAACTCGGTGGCTTAGTAATCAATACAAATTCCATATGATGTACTTCTTTACACACACCAGCTCCTGAGCTTAGTCAATGATCAAATAGAACTATGATAGGATATTTAACTATACTGTAAACCAAAGATACTGGTCCAAAAAAATAGCTACTGGGCCTAAAACTTCTCTATCACCTATCTCAAAACTGATTTTTGAGACGCATTTCTTCTGATATCCCATGAAGGAGTCCTGCACATGATTTAGGAGATGACAGCACAGTATCTTAAGTGGCCAACAACTGATTTACTTATGTTTCAACAGGACAAGAACTCACCAGCACACCCTCCCCACCACATAACATGGTCAGGAAACCACAGGCAAGGGAGATGAGTTAAATTACCAACAACTGATAGCACCTGCCCTACAGTGTTGCAGAGGTAACAGCCAAGCAGCAAGAGTTTCTGTGGGCATTTTTCTTTTTGTACCTGCTGTAAGTAGAGTGAAATCCACCATTTACAAATTGCTGTTAAAAAAAAATAATAAAACCACTGACAAAACATCAAATGTAATTTATACTTAAAATTTGTCTACACACAAAAGTAAGCAAATAAGTAAAATTTTAATAAGAGATTGAGATTCTTGCCAGAGCTTCTCATACAAGTTACACTTGTTATTCTGTCTATCTCATTTTTGACTTTATCTTCTTTTTGGTGTGAAGTTTTAGGCAGCCATTTACTGAAGTATCTTTGAAGGCCTTAACTGGTATTACATATCTCATCCTGTCACATCTGCAGCAATATGTTTGATAAACTGTAAGTAGCAGCAATCAAAAACATTAATTCATAAGCTATTCAGATCAAAAGCACTGACTTAGCTCAAGTCACAGGCTAGAACATACATTTTAATAAGAAACTTTAACAACTCCTGACCTCAGGTGAATTTAGTTATAAATGTCTTGTTCAAAGCTGTAATTCTTTAGTAATATTATCTTTAAAATTCACTAAAAACTAAGTGCTCTTTAGCCACTTTATTTAAATAGTGACCAGGAAAAATAGGTCAAATTCAGAAGCACCATTCACAGCCTTTGTGGTGCTTAGTGAATGGTGCATATCCAGTCCTGTCCCATGGATGCCTGTGCCAAACTACCTCTGCTTCCAGTCTTTTCTGACATTACAAATAGTCCCACAGTTTATAATGTGCACATTTACAGAGCATGAGCACCTCAGAGCCTGTGAGAGAGTGCTGAAACCTAAAAGCATTTATCATCTGGTAAAGGCAGCATTTCTTGTGCATTTATGGGTCTGAAGTGTAGCATCAGTGCAGCTACAAGTCATCCAAATGGGGGAAAAGAAATCATACACTGGAATATTTTAACTGCCTCTGAATACACAATTCTTCACATTCCAGCAGCAGCACCTATAAAACACAAAAGAAATGTCACACCTGGGGTTCAAGTTCTCTAGTTCAGTGTCCTGTCTTTGATACTGAAGACAGGACACTGAACTAGACACTACTCCCTCCAGAGAGTAGTAGATGCATCAAAAAAGCATGCAATAAACTCAATAATTGTTAAAAACCTATTTCCTGCCTTACAGCATTAGTGCAAGGATTTGCACCATTATGAACAAGGGCTGGGGGTTTTCCCTTCATTTCTTCCGTACATTCATTCTCTCCCACTTTCACATTTCTTTCCCTTCTCCCAGCCTCTGCACCCTCTCAGGGATTAGAGATAACTAAAATGCCTCACAATGTCTCATTCCAGCAGACATGGGAGGCGTGCCTTAGTGTAGCACTGCCCTTCCAGCAGGATGATCCTGTTCTGAGGCAGCCTGGCTGCAGCTTTACCATGGAGTTGCCCATCTTGCCCTACAAGGAACAGGAGCCAGCCAGGGAAAAGCTGCTGCTCTGAAAGACAAGGGCCCAAAGCTTCTTTTGGACCTTTATTTCTAGAAGAACTAACAAAAACATTGATGTTGAGGGCTGGGAGGAATGCAGTTCTCATGGCAGGGTGAGCTAGTGCCACGTGCATGGGTTGTACCCATTTCTCTAAGGAGTTTATATTGAGGGAATGCAAAAACAACTCTGTGCTAGAAATGTATATGAGATGACACTTTTATTATTATGCACAATTTGTATCATTCACAGTTTACTGGTCTGTAGTCCTAGAACGAAGTGGAAATGTTCAGTAGCAAACTTAAATGACTTTGCATTGACAGTGAAAATAAATCACATTTTAATGTTACATCACACTACTCATTGCATCTCAGTAGACATAGCTAGTATAGAATAAACAATAATAATTCTCATATATTGGGAGCTCCAGGATCTTTCCCAGACATTTCCCTTATTGCATCTAGAGTGCATGTCTTTACTCTGAAGTCCAAAAAACACAAAGTAACTAGGAAAATCAAGAGACGTGTGCAGCTGAAACAGCCACAGACTGTTTCAGACATGCACATACTGCTTTTTTTTCAACTCAAAAGTCTTTGAAAAGAATAACACAACAGTGTAATTTTACATTTAAGTCATACCTCAGCTTTTAAGAGCTGGGAAAAAAACAACAGAACTAAAATTTATTAAATTATAATCAATAAGTATTTCTTTACTTTCTTGAATTACAAAAAGATATAACATTTCAAACTTTAAAGCTATTCATTCCAGTGATGCTTCTTCATTGGAAAAAATGAAATAATCAGAAAAGAACAGCAAAGACAGCTGGGTAGCTAATAGTACAGTGGTTTAGTTTGCAAACTAAACAGATTAACAACACAGATTTTACATATTTTTTTATCACAGCTTTGCTGTTTTGGGGTTTTTTGCCTTTTTTTTTAATGGCACAAAAATAGAAAGTCCAGTTGTTTCACAGAAGGCTTATAAGGAAATAATGCCACAGTCCTTAAAGACATACTGGAGTGAGGTTTCACCACTCTGCATCTCCAGTGGCTTTTGCAAAAACATGGTCTTTACCCTCAATGGACATCACTCCATCTTTTAAGTAGAACTTCCATTTGTTCTTAGTTCGATGTATCTGATGAAAAATAATAAAATTAATACAACCACAAATATACATATAGATTATTCATTAAAGAAAAAAAAAATGTAAGCACAACCTGTTTTACATACCTGCTTTTTATTTTAAAATCTTTATGGCCCAAAATATTCAATGGAAGCATTATACTTCAATTGTTTATAAAGAACTCTCTCCTCTCCCAAGAGAGAAACCTCCTGAATCTTACACCATCATGCCCCATTCTCCTATCCCACAACTTTCCCCAAAAAAAGTGTTACCTATGAAAGCTCAACACCAGCAGGACAAGACAACAGTAAGGGAGCA
Source organism: Cettia cetti (assembly GCA_013401135.1). NCBI lineage: Eukaryota > Metazoa > Chordata > Aves > Passeriformes > Sylviidae > Cettia > Cettia cetti. Next base: position 28,974 of record VZUI01032951.1, read on the forward strand.
ATTCCAAAACACAGCACACCTTGCAAACCAGTGTAGCTTAACTAAAATGCAATGTTTTCCTTGTCGCATGGCAAAGCAATGTTTCATGCACAGAGGTGTTAGGAACAGGCTAAAAGCATCAAAACTTGGCTTAAAAGCAAACACTTCTATTAAAAAAAAAAAAAAAAAGTAAGAAAGAATTTGTATATCCTCTTTTTTTTTTTTAAAGGCCTGCAAGGAGATCCATACTGCTTAAAGTTTAGTTTAATACTAAAAGAAGGAATTTAAAATATATCTAGAAAATTCCTTGAATTGTCAGCATCAGTCTATTTTCAATTCCAGAAAAAAAAGAAACAGAATAGCAATTTTATCAACAGTATTGTCTTAAAGACAACAACGTAATTTAAGACATAACTGGTTTTATCTGCTTTCTACTGGGCCTACATATTTTATTAAATCTGTTATTGCAAAGGGGAAAGTTACCAACATCTTTCCCCAGTTTCTGCAACGCTCAATTTCTAATAACATCTGATATTAAATTTCCTATAAGACATGCCCAGTGCTGACCTTCCTAGTAGTTTCTTTTGGATTTTCGAGCAATTTTTCAGCTTATTTCAGACCAAAGTTGCTCTAGATAACAGTATGCACCATTATAGCAACTGTAATGTCTGAGTTCTGAAGCTGCAAAATTTGGTGCACCTTTCACTGTAATACAGACACCCATGGCTACGGACGCATTTTCTACACATATCCCTATAATTTTCCAAAATAACTGGTCTCAGGAACAGTCAATCTGTCACAGTTTCATAGAGACAATTTTCTTAGCACCTCTCTGTTTCCTAAACCACAGCCAACCATTAAGACAAGGCCTAGTTAGACACATAAAAAGTTATCACCAGTCATTTTTCAAAGAATATTTAAAAAGTCAAGGCACACCCTTAAACTACAGCCACACTTTTGCATATTTACTTTAAAATATGCATTTTTTTATCTTTTAAATTACTGACATGTAGGCATCCAAAACCATACAATAGCTAAAAGGACTTAATTTGATCTTCAGGAGTTCAAAATAAGGTTGAATTTTAAACATTAAAATGAACGAGGACAAAAAGGCACTTAACTACTTTGTGTTTCAAACACAACAAAATTCAGTAGGAAAATCTCTCAGTAAGAACTACAAAGGCAAATTAAAAAATGTTAAAGAAAGTAATATACCTCTCTTTGTGTTATCCACCTTAAAAGCCTTAATTCACAGCTGAATATGTCTACATACATCCACAAAGATGTTGATCTTACTTAAAAGTTAAGGAAATAAACAAGCTTTTGCACCTTTACAAATCATAATTTTATCAGACTTGTTGTTCCCTTTTCCTTTAATAGGCCATTATGACTATCCTCTTTTCAGAAAACAGCAGGAAAGTGTTCAGACTATTGTCAGCTAAATACATCATTTAAACACTATTACAGCATTAGTGTTTCTTCAAAAGGCACTGACAGGAGAGCAGGCATGGATTTACTGAAGATGTTATTTAAGATGATTAAAGAACAAAGATAAAAGTATATTACTGTACCTTTTCATACTGACAAACTATCACATTGTCAGTGTCAAACAAGTCTGCAATGTCCTGTTCACTGACATCATCACCAGAGTTTAAGGGGTCCTAGAGATGAAAATTCTGTTTTATACACTCTTTCAGAATAGCAATGAACAAACTTGGAGTTAAACATACCCAGGACAATAAAGTTACCATTGCAAAAATCAAGACCTGGAGGTTGTGAAGACCACGTTGCACCAACCTCATTTACAAGTACCTTTTACACGTTGGCATCCTCAAAACCCAAAACACCCTAAACAAAAACACAGGTCAAAAAAGCAAAATTGCTAACTGAAAAGCCAGATCCCAGTAACTGAAATACTGATCAAGTCACATTTATGTGAAGTCCAAAATTGCATCATCTTTAAGAAAAAGGAAAATCTAAGAAACAGGGCATTAAACACAGAACAATGTTCCTTCTATCACCCTGTTCTCTGTCTATTCCCCTGTGGTCCTTCAGAAGGAAAGGAAACCTAGATTTGTATCCTGATCTAATTTAAGTAAATCTTATTTAAATCTAATTCTTTAAATAATAGCTTACTTAAGTAAAAAGCAGAACTTCATTCCACAGAAGGCTGGGGTTTTACATTACAAATTTAATTCTGATAGCTAAGTATTTTAATTCATCCAATAAACAAATTACTTTCCAACAGTTCTTTCATTTGTCCACAGTCCCCATAACAAGTTTTCAAGTAATTTCTCTGCAGCACCTCCTATCTCCAGAGGTTTGTGACTTCACTGTGAATGCTCTGCATTAAACTAACCAGGAACTGTTCTAGGTCCAACAGTTCAACAGTCAGGAGAGATCTAATATTGTTGTGTGCTTTCCAAAGGTTTAAAAGTAAATTACCTCCTCAACTATATCTATCTGGAGGTCTTCGTTGTCCCCATCACTGCAGCTGGACTCCATGTTTGAAGAACTGTTACATTCTTCATCGTAGTCTTCCTCATCATCCAGAACTCTTAGATCCTCTGAATCAATAAAGCCAATGAATTCATTCTCTTCTTTATCTTTTGTATGTGGTATTTGTTCCTTGGAAGAAACATCCCCAGTGCCATCAAGCTGACTTATGCCTTCAATGTCACTGCAGAGATCCTTCTCCAGTGGTAAATCAGATGCCATCTGCTCCGTGGGTTCCATGGGACAGGAATGAAAGAGACCAGGGACAGCTTGTGAATCTATACCACAATGGAAGCCATTGTGGTATAGATTAAGGTAATCTCACAAAGCCTGAGATTTTTGTTTAATAAATCAACAAGCCTGGGGCACTAGTATGAGAGTTTCAGGTCCTACTGCTTTAACCCTGAGTACGTCTGCAAAAATTGTGTTGCATCTAACTTAAATGGAGCCCAGGTTAAATATTCCTCAGCAATACAGAAAAAAAATCTTACTCTTTTCTCTAAACACCCTTGTACTCAAACAATGGCAATCAAGTGGACACTTAGAACTTCTACTGCAAAAAAAAACTCCCATAAAAAAAAAAAAATGAAGCTACTCCTCCATGCTCAAAACCAGCATTTTTTATTTTTGAAATAAAAGTCAAGATCCCTCTCCCTCAACTCATTCAAAATGCTTTGTTTAAATAAGATATAAAAAGCTGGAAGAGACAGTAAATATTTCAGTACTTCAAGTTACTGTTAATAAAAGTACTAGAATTCCTAAACAGAGCATTCACAGGAGCATAAAAGGGTTTTAAGGTTTCAGCTGCCTTCAGTTTCTCATTAAATCTTTATTGTAGCAGTTAATTCCCTTCCACATACACTTTCTAGTTCAAGAAAGTAACACTTTGTTTTGACCTCCCATTCTCACTACCGACAGTCTTCATCATGCTGCCATCAGAGTTCAGATGAGCAACATAATGTGCTTTCTATTTACAGACATTTGGCATTACTGTCGTTAAATCTGCATTTAATAAATTTGCCTCAATCACATATAAGCACTACAACTCAAAGTCAGCAAGCCAGCCTGAACTTCAAACATCTGCAAATAATTTCTGGAACTAAAATTAGATGAGGTCAGGAAAGTGGCTTGTTAATTAAAATCACTCAAGTTTCCCACACAGCTCTAGCTGGATTCCACTTTGTCCAGGACTTCTTCCCCAAGGAAATACATTTTCTTCAAGGAGATTTTCACTTATCAAATTTGACTTTTCATCCTGAATGAATTCTCAATACAATTTTAATGCTCTTCACACATTACAAGTTAAAATCAATGCCAGCTGATCTTGAAAAAGCACTTTGCCCACAATTGACCCATATCCATATGTGGATCAGTGTCAGAATGATGCTGAAGTTCTCAGGGAGTCTTTCATGTCTGCTTAGTCACAAAAACACCCCTATAATTCTCAAAAGTAATCAATAAGTCTAATACAGTCTATCTATCCATTATATTTTTCAGTGTTTTTAAATTGATGTTCTCATCAATCACAGTATTTTAGCAGTACTTTTGACAAATTCTTAATGCAAAAACAAGCAGTCAGCTACTATTCTACACAAGCTTAAGAACAAACCATAAAATCAAAATGACTTTTGCTCTTCTTATTTAGAGGTGCTTAGAAATGTGTTCAAAGAACAATCTCTAACATGTATTTTCATCAGCTGAGAAACAAAAGGCCTTACCTTGTCAGAGGAAGCAATGCTGCCCTTATCCTTTAGAAATGCATTTTCATCCAAACTTTCCCCTGCAATAATCAGGTCAATGATATCATCAGACACCTGCTGCTGCAGCAGCTCTGGATGCTCCATGTCCAGCTGCCCTTCCACATCCAGCAGGACACTGCTTGAGCTGTTTGCCAAGGATTCCTCAATAAAAAGTCCTTCAGAGCATTCTGAAGTAAACACAGCTGTGTGAAGGTTGTCATGCTGGAATTTTTCTGTGGATTCACTGCACTGATTCAACGCTGCATTAATTTCAAATTCCTGCAGACTCACAGAAGGCTTCTGGACCAAGGTAGCAGAGTTTTCCAGGTGTTGTTTTTCCACACAGCTTGGTTTAAACAGCGCAGCCTGTTGGACAGCAGTTTCCTGGGGCTGCAGTGTTTCACCAGCTGCGTGGGCAGCAGATGCATTCACCTGTGGAACACTGGCAAGGCTGGCCTGCAGAGCTGAAGCTTTCCCAAGGGGATGAAAAGTCTGCTGCACAGGGTAATGAAGAATGCTTCCATCTCCTGAGGCCTGTGTGACCACAACAGGCACATTCACCTTGTAAAGCTGTCCTACCGAGAAAAGAGTTAAAAACTGCTTCAGCATGTGACACTACAGGCTCATCCAGGCCACTGACCTGCCACCACTAAAAACAAGAGCAAACACTTGGGCAAACTATGAGAAAAAGGACATTTGCAAAGCAAAACTTTTCTCAAGCACAATTTCAGACCTTGAAAATCAAGCATTCAGAAGCTTTCTGAATCATGGCTTCCCTCCAATCCGTCATTTTTAATACCTCTTTTTGGGTTTGGCCTACACAGTACCCTATAAGTTCAATTATTTGACTACATACTAGATTTTAAATAAATAAAACCTATGTTTTAAATTTTTCCATGTAATTTCAGAAACTTAGGAATACAAGATGAAACAGTAAACTAGTCCATAGCTACAGGGAGAGTTCATTCCTTTAAGGGCCCTAAAAAACTCGCATTTTAGTTTTAAAAAAACCAAACAACTACTAGTTTACATATAATCTCTTAAGAAAACCACTCCAAATACTGAATGCTTAAAGTTATTATTATCAGTGTCAGAATTGAGATGCCAGAGCCAAGTTCCAAACTCCATTTGATTCTTTTTCTCCCCACACACATGCTCACACACACAGTCACTGGCACCAGTCTATAGGTCTCATGGAATCAGGATTTATACCTAAAACAGATAACTAGAGACATCAGTTTTCATCAAAGAACAGCTGTTTGAGGGAAGAGTCAATGATTGAACTAAGCCCTCTACTCATCACACCTAAGCAGTACAAGCAGTTTTTGTATAAGCAGTACAGGCAGTTTTATCATCAAAAGAATGGGATCAAAAAGGTTAATAGATAGTTGGATTTTATTTAAATAAGAAATCCATTTGTCTCTGAAGCACCACGGTGCCTTTAGCTTTTTGAAAACTTAGATTGTCCCAGAAAGAAAAGGCGAAGGAGATTCTTTTGTTAGCCCAGACACAGGTAAACACTTGTTACAAGTTGTAAAACTGACACACCAACTAATCAATGCAGTTACTTCCCCCATGCAGCCACTACAAAGTACGAAGAGGAGGGTACCAGCACTACCCACTTTACCTTCACATCTGTTTTATCTACTGTCCCTGGGACTGTCTTTCAACATCCCCAGGGCACTGCAAGCTTTGTCATCTCCTTGTTACCCTTACCTGGTGCTGGCTGCAGCATCACTCCACCTGGCATCTGTAAAGGATAAGCAACACACGAAGGGAGAGCAAGAGTCACACCCACTCGTGAGGGCCCCTGCAACACAAGAGCTGGGTTTAGGCAGGAAAAGGCACAGAGTGCCACACCTGGAACATCCATGGGAACGAGGCGAGGGCCTCTCTGGTCATCTTCACTGGAAAGCTGCATCATGCTTTTGAGATGTAGACAGATGGAAGAGTATTCTGCACTGACAGGGTAATGGTTTGCCCCAAGTGTTTCCTGCTTTCCAGCTATCACAGTCCCTTTTTGCTAAGGTAACATTTTCCGTATCCCCTCAATGTACCATCCAGAAAGGCATTTCTCTACTCAAAGTCACTTTTACCTAAGTTTATGCATTACTCCACACAGCACAAGTTTCTTGCCTAGGCCTATGAAGTCACTTGATATTCTCTCCTCCTCCTGGGGAGCAGAGTTGGATATACAGCTCCCTTTCAATCTAGTTTTTCTGAGGAAATCCAACTTTTAAATCAGAAAACTCACATATTGCACAAACATCTTCCCAATATTATATTTCAACCTGACAAGCTACTTAGCTTGAGGCTCAGGAGGCACTTGGTAAGTTCATCAAGCTCTGGCAATTAGTGGCTGCTCCCCAAAGAAATTTTGCTATGCCCAGCATTCTGAACTTGTCAACTATAAAAACACTCATTTTCATTCTGGATGATTTCTACACCTCACAGATAATGCTGCTCCCAGCTTCACTAGTGGTATTATTTCCCAGCCATGCATTATTTTAACAGCCAGTAATATTCTGGGGTTTTTTTAAGTATATGTAGCTGTGCATTTCCACTACACTTTCATCCTATCAGCTAAATACATACAGCTGTATCTTTCCAACACTTCTGGCTTCACTTCTTGCAGAACCAGCTGGTACAACCATCCTTTTTCACTGCTCCAACAGAAGCAGCAGTGTTACAACTCTCCCTCCTGAAGCCTATTAATAACTGGCAAACAGTTTTAAAAATTTAGGAGTCCAACATAATCAAAATTGAAGTAAAACATCACTACAGCTACATACCAGCTTTGCTGCTGTGAAATGCTGAAAACCCCTGCCAGCTTGGATGACAAAAGAAGCTATAAAAAAAAAAAAAACACATTAATTTCTTGGATACAATTATCTTTCAATAATTTACAGCAAACATGGATGAAACTAAAGCAATCTAACTTCAGCTCATCCTCATTAGTGAGCACAAGTACTGCCTTGTAAACTTGAGGAAAATATGCAAGTATTTTTTTTACAGTAGAGCAAATCCAATGATGCTAAAAGTAGGAATGGTAGGATAAGGTTTTCAAAAGCACCCAATACTGACTTCCATGGGAGAAAAAAGGGCAAAGGGAAAACTTTCCCAGGCTTTTAGAAGCAAGCAATTTAGGTAGCCCTAACTACTTTGAAAATCTCTAGCCTTGGGGCAATTCAAATCCCCTTTTTAGGAAAAAAATAAATAGATTTACTCAGACTGCTTGGCCTTAGTATTGTCCTTTAAAAACTTAAGAGTAAGAAGGTAATGCTCATTAAATATAAAACCTCCAATAGGATGCAAACACAAAAGTGTATTCCCTTTAGTCACGTGGAACAAATAAAACACCTGCCTCCAACAACAGTTCATTCAGCTAGGAAAACTAAAAAATAACCCAAAGAAACACAATAAAGGAAACAAACAAACAAACAAACAACAACAACAAAAAACCCAACAAAACACAAATCCACAGATAAAGAATGCCTGCCCAAACCTGAAATACACTACAACAGAGATTTTCATTAAATCATCTCATATGGGGTTTGTCATGGGCATGGTTCTAACAACCTCTCACTTTGGGATAATTCTCAGCTGAGAACTACACCCTACCACAACAATAGCACCGTGGTCAGCTTGACTATCGAGAAGAATAGGTCCTGATGTCAGAGACTGTGTGAAAATCAAGTACTCCTCTGCAACAGGAACTCTGCTTTTAGAAAAACTAACTGAAAGGAGAACTAAAAAGCTTCCTCTCTTTTGTTTGAGCAAGGGATTACATTTTAACAAATTGAGAACCAGATGAAACCCCAACCCCACAGCAGAACTGCATGGCACAAAGGAGCCATAAAACCTCTGCACACATCAGGACACACATCAAAAGGGTAAGCAGGAGCTTAACCCCGCAAGTAAATTTGCAGCTGAAGGGCAACACTATTGGACTGCATACAAGAAGGCTAAAACTCTCTGCATGTTTGGCAAGTGGAGATGAGCAGCTGATCAAGAGCATGTAGACAGAATTCTATTAGTTTATTAAAGTTTAATTCATCATTTACTGGTAAAAATTTGCTTTCAAATAATTACTGTTCCAAATCAAGGTAGATATATACGTAAGATATATATACAAACCAAGATTATTGCAAATCTTCCAAAAATATCCCCAAATCATGGAGATATTCTTAAATTGCATGCATTGTGTCCAACAACATCTGACCTGCTGAAGTCTGCAAAATGCTGTGAGAACTGGGTGGCAGCTGCAGCCTGAACCGTGAAGAACAGTGGCTGTGTCTGAAGAAGCCTTCTGTTGCTTTAGACTGTGCCACTTTCATTTGCCAAAGCTGCAGGAAGATTATTATTAAGGTCAACAAATATCAGCTTTAAAAACAAACTGCATCAAAAAAGATAACCAGGTATTCCCAGCTTTTCCAAGAGTAAATTGACTGATTCTATCCAACAAACAGGGTAGCAATTTCAACTCCCAGCAACCCCACATCACTCCCAGGATACTTGTAACTCTAAGTTAGGGCAAAAGTTTGCATGTTTTGGAGGGCAAAGAAATATACAGCTGCATCATCTCAAAAGCAAAACACAAACAACTGCTATTAATGCAAGGGAACCCAAACAAACCTGCTTCAAGTCTTTCAGAACCTGCTCCTCTACACCCTCCTCTGCAAAGAGTTCCCGCACACCTTCAATCACATCTTCAATAATGGACTTGTATAGCTCAGGCTACATTAGAAAAAAAAAAATTATTTTCAAGCTAAGATGAGCATTAAGTCATTTGAAAAGATAGCACAAAGTCTAATCTCACTTCATGAACTGCTGTTACAAACTGGAAAGCATGAATAGATTGGTTTAATAAACAATGTCAAATGCAAAGGTCTGCAAGTCTACTCATCCCTTTAAATTTAACATCTCTAAAAAAGTACTCGATTTGCGCCTCAAATTATTGCTTAGGCTATCAATAATTTGGTAAATGCTTAAGAAAATCCTAGAAACATTCAAAAACCATTGCTGTGGTGTATTTTCAAACAAGCTTGTCTAGTCCCATTTTATCATAGTAGAAGCATTGCTCCTAAGGGCCAACCAATAACACAAGCTATTAATAATGAACTGTGCCAGTCCCATCAGAAGCAAAATATAATGAACCCACAAAAAAAAAAAATAAAATGGAGATTTATTTATTTATTGTGGAAATAGTCTGATGCTGTATAGTAACCCAGCTGTGGAAATATGAACACTACTTTTATCAGTACAGATCATTCATCTTACATTACAATAGGACTGCAACAGAACATTTTATTCCATCTTCGGCCCACATCGGTGATTACATCCTAATCCTCCAGTCAGACCTGGACAGCAGATACACATGAGCTTCAAGATTCCTACACTCCAATGCAAATGTAAGATAATGAGCTTTTTGCAATTTAAAGCCTAATTATCTTGACTATCATTACCACCAGAATAGCCTACACAAGGTCCAAAATCAAGCTGAGATATTTTAGGAAACCTTACAAGATTCTGGATTAATGTTTTTAAACATCAAATAATGTTTTACTGCTCCAAAGTGCAGAATATAAACAACTTGTTTTTAAAGAAAAGAAGGTATTAAGAAGTAACACTTTCTGGAAAAAGCAACCAACACAACTACTTTAAAACAGCTACACTCATGGATAATTTCTTGTCAGGGGATATCAACCTCCAAAGATTCCCCCAGCACTTTTTCAGGACACTAGAAAGATAAGGAATGGGAAAAAAAAATTTCTCTTGTACCACCACTATGCTAAAAGCTGCTGATCAGCCCATATGTCAAATGCTCTGCCTTCACTGGTAACCCAGAAGAGAATCAGAATGTAAATCTTTCAATGGGCCTATTCCTCTCCCCAGGATTGCCAAGCTACAGTTGAGTACAAATATTTATTGTGCTATATAAAAACTGCACATAGTAACTGTAAAATTCAAACACCACATGCTTGCAAATTAGAGAAAAAAATGGTGACAGCACAGACGCTATTGTACTCCAGCTTAATCCCTTTACACACAGGCACTCCTTCGCCAGAACCAGGCCATCCATAGCGGGAACTGTCAAACTCCGGTTTTATTCGTGTGCAGTGGGGTGGCAGGAGGGGCTTATGCACATCCCGCTCCAGCAAAGCCTCCAATGCTCCCCTGGGATTCCCGTCCTTTGAGGGAGCACCTGGAGGCCCAGGCAAGGAGAGGCAGAAGCGGACAAACCCCTCCATGGGCTAAAGGCCGCCGCCTCCCTCCCTGGCCCTGCCGAGCTGCCGCAGCGTCCCTCAAACCCGGCGGCTACCCAGCGCCGCTCCCTACCACAACACTTCTGCCCACACATGGTCATTTTCAATAGAAAAATTTAAAAAATTTAGAAACAAAAACAGGCTTTCGATGTTGTCCTTGGGCTTCCCGCGCCAGCGAACGGGCAGCGGCTCCGGGACAGGAGACGACTTCCACATCCGCATCCCTGCGCCCTGCGTCCCGCAAGGAGGAGCGGCCAGACCCTGCTAGCTAGCCTAGCCTAACCTAACCTAGCCCAGCTCAGCCCAGCCCAGGCAGCCCAGCCCCTCACCACGGGGCTGCTGTGAGCCATGGCAGCGGCAGCCGCCCCCTCAGCCCCCGCCCGCCTTTAAGGCGCCGTTGGCAGCGCCCGCGGCCGCCCCGCCCGGGCCCTGCCCCCCGGCCCGGAGGGGCCCTGTCCCCGCACACAGCCCAAAACTCTGCCGGCTCTGGGGAACAGGATGCTAAAGCCAGAGCCTAAAACTCAGAGAGACCGGCCGCTGTCCGCTCTGGGCTCCAAGCTCCAGCCTGAAGTATCACCTTGTGAGCACAGGATTTATCTGGATGAGCCACAGTTGTTCCCGTGGTGTGGGAATGCACCTAAGAAAGCTGGCTACAAAAGCGTATCATTTTTGCTCTAATAAACCCTGAAGTCGTGATTACCTCCTAAACGGGGATAGCTGAAGCTAAGTGTTGCAGTTAAGCAGCAGCAATCTGGTACAACTACTCAATTATTGCTTACATTTGCAGCAATCTGTTCATATGTTAATGCAGAGATCTACTAATTTAGCAGTTACTAATCTGGAAAAATGTTCATAGCATGTGTAGGAGAATATATACTTAGGACTTCATGCACCTTCGGTTGGTGTTGCCCTGAGGTTTCTGAGAACCTGGAAACATAATCTCTTTTTCCTTTCTTTCTCCTTTTTTTTTTTTTTTTTCGTTTTTTTAGGTAGCTATGTCGTTACAGTGCTGTTTGGCTTGTGAAAAGGAGACTCACCCATTAAGCTTTAATTTTTAAGGCTTACACATCCTGAAAAATGAAAATATTTTAATGAAAATACTGTCAGACCCTTAGTTAAATAGCCAGACTAACACCTACAAAACAGAAGCAACATCCTTAATAAGCTGTGTTTTCACAAGTGAGACAAATGCAATTTGCTATTGAAGTAATTTTTCTCTGCAAGAAAATATGTTTAATGACACTGCTTAAGTCTTGAATTAAACAGCAGTTGCATATTCAGCTGTTCTGTATGCCCTCCATCATTGTGAGGAAAAGGCAAGCCATGCTGCTTTGCTTACAGAATAATTTAAATAATAAACCATATTTTTTCTTAAAGCACAATGCTCATTTGAAACTGCCTGGGCTAGTGCATACCAAAAGTGCCCTTATTCTTCTCCTGACTGGTTTTTTTTTCCTGTCGTGTTAGCAGAGATAGCAGGAAGGAGCTGCAGCCTTGAGGATCTCGCTGGGCCCTGAAGGTCACAGATGGGGATCCTGCAGCTGGCTGCCACTTCCTCATCAGGCAGCCAGACCTGACACAGAGCCATCGCCTTGCCAGCACACTGTACAAGGCTTCTAGAAAGGTGCAAGCGCAGAAAGAAGATTCATAAATGAGCTCCCTGCTTTCTACCTCCCTCTGTTTATCTGGGGGTTACAAAGTGCCTCAGAACAGTTTGTGCACCTAACTTCAAAAAGAAGGAGAGCTGGGGAGCTTTATACCAAAGGACTGCTCAGCTGTCTCAGACAGTGGTCAGGTGACTTTGCCTATGTCCACAAGAAAATTTGCAGACCCAAGCAAATTATCCTTACCTACACTTGAGATGGATAGCACATCTCTGTATTTGCATCCCCACAAGGCACTGTGGGCATCCCGCATCTGTTCTGAATTATACCCTCTGTATTGTGAATAAAAAAGGACTGGTCACCAGGTCATATCAGCTCTCTTCATGTTGGGACAGCAGATAAACCTGCTCATAGTACACAGATATCACTGGGATAAAGTAGAAATGGGAATGGGAATATGACTTTCCAAGCTGCATGGGGAGGTTGCAGAGGGCACTTCCTGCTAAGCAAGACACTTCTATTTTCATCTGTGGCCTAGCAACACAACTTATAGAATTTCTTTTATGAATTCCTAGGGAAGGTGTCTTTTCATCCAAGCACTCTCAGCTGAACAGCATGAGAAAGCCTGGTACACACAGGAAAAAAAAAAATCAGTCATTTCTAAACAAGGGGAAAAATATAAAAGTATCTGTAACTAGCATTACTCATACTGACTGTCTAGCTTTGATATGGTCAGCTTAACCAATCATCCATGTCCTACAGTATAAAGTACAACACTGTTGTCATTTTCATGTTTATGGAAGTTTTTAATACTTAATCCCACCTTTAAAGGAAGAAACTGAGGCACAGACCCACCAAATATTCGCACAAGCTCACAAATGGCAGCCAGGAACAGCATCGAGGTTTCGTCGGTCTTGGTTCACCTTCCAGTCCAGCTCTCCCCATTGTAGTCTCTTTAAGAACTCACAAGAGTTTTAGAGAAGAGGCTATGGAAAAGATTAGCATGCTTTTCAAACCCTCCTGATTTTTCAGGGGTATTGTCTGCATTTGGGATAGTGCTGCTTAAGGGCACCTCAAACGTTCGTTTACTAGACAGCTGTTAATTTGTAATTATTTATACTCCTTTTGGTACATGATGTCTATAGAAGATTTATTTTTGGATGATAAGCCTTTATTAATAATTTAAAAAAATTACCATTTCCAAATGTCTTCCCTCTAAGAAACAGGAACCCTCTGCACACTCAGATGCTTGGTCATGAATGCCCTCTCCTGTTTAAATCCAGCATTGCTGCTGGAGAGAAACACGGCCACGCAACTGCAGGGCTGCAAAATTCTTTCTCAAGGCATATTATACAAACACCATCTTGCCTTTTCTTTCCAAGTAAAAGCAATCATTCTTGGGAGGAACTGGTTGCAGAAGCCAGGCAGTCCTCATGGAGATAACGTGACACAAGCAAAGGTGTAATTTCATTTTAAAGATATCCTCTTAAGTGTGCCCTTTGTTTTCAGCTGTTGACTCATAGATATATGGCACTCCAGTCTCATAATCAATTTTATTAACAGCTTGATTTTGTTACAAGCTCCATCATTTTCCTCAGAGTTCTGAGACAGATAATACTGGGACCTGTGATTTGTTCCTTTTTCATTTATCATGTGTGACTCCTGTTTCTACAAGAGCCTTTTTTTTTTTTACCTGATTTAAGCCACTTTATCAGAACTATAGAAAGAGCTCTCCCTTAATTCAACTTAATGACACATTTTCAGGACATTGAATGGTTTATGAAGGGCTCTGACCTGTACAAACTGCTATATAAAATGGCAGTCTGATGGATTGAATGTACTGAAAAGTAGTGTATATCTCAGCTCAAGACTTGTGTAGTATCAGTAAACCTAATTAAGGAAGAAACAAGCCTTGCCTCTCCTAAATACTCACCCTTATACATATGCCTTATGTGAACAGAGAGCCTCAAAGGGAAACAGCAGCCACTTGGGGTGGGGAGGGTGCTTATTCTTGTGCCTTGCCACACTCCTGCTGGTGCCAGGCTCAGTGCTCAGCCCATTTCCTCACCTCCTTTGCTCTTTTTTTCCCTGAGTATGATGTACAGATGCTTATACCACCCTTTTTTCCCCGAGAGACCCCAACCTCCTCACATGAGTCCTAAGAAAAGACACAGTTCAGCTCCCTCTTCTTTTTCCATTGTCTTTGCCTTTATGCCTCTTTAAGTCCTTTCCCTGCCACCTGGTTTTACCCTTCTTCATCAGTGGATGGAATCTTACCCCTTCCTCACCTGTCTGTAATTGCCACTCATCTGCTCCTGGCTCCAGTGGGGAGGGATTAGCTACCAGGGGGGTGCAGAACCACACAGAGGCAGGGTGCAGTGGGAGAATAAATGCCAGAAACATAATTTCTGTTTATTTGAATTAGCTGCTTGAAATTCACTGTTGAGCAGATGATTGCAGAAGTCCAGCAGTTTTAGTGTGAAGTTAAGTAAGAGCAGAGCAGCATGTTTTGGTCAAGGCCAGTTTGCTCTGCCTAACTTTGCACTTGATAATTTCAAGAGGAATAAAGCTGAGTAACTGCATCAGGCCTCTGCACCAGCAATGGAATTTGCAGTGCCAAGCAACCACTAAAATTATCCAGCAAGTGACTTTGAGAGACAGGCTGAAGCACAGCTAAGCAGGCAGGCTGTCCTTCTTACTGCCTCATTAATACCAATTTAACTCTGCTAAAGAATAACTCAGATGTATGGAGAGTAACCTTCATTGCCATATTGGCTGTGGGAGGCATTTATATGAGGACCCCAGTATCTGTTAAAGGTCATATTCCTGAGCTTTCTTTTCTGAGAAAACAAGGAGGGCTCCTGTTGTCCTAACACACAACTGTACACACCTTTTCATTTTCCTTTGTATTTTTCTTTTCTTTTTACCCCATCTCCACTTTTGTGTAGACCTACCCTGAGCAGATTTCTGCACTCTCATTTTGACATTATAATCACATAATTAGCATCAAAGATATTCAGTAATGGATTTACACGGAGGGGGCTAAAACAGCCATTTCCTTTTCTGTTCAGGCAGCGATTGGCTCTCTCCACTTCGGATGAAGTCTTATCCAAATCCTGGTGTCATTACTTACACTTAGACAGTAACATCTGCTGCATGCTACAGATGACAGATGATGGTCCCTTCCTAGATGGCAGTCCAAGAAGGTTACAGTGGTAGCTCACCTCTGGGTATCACCAGGCTAATGCCTAAATTCTTGCTTTAAACCCTCTCTGTTTCACTGCTGTGTTTTGTTTGACATTTTCATTGCATTCCTTACAGCATTGATCTTGTTTCCATGGCATGAGCAAGATTGTCCTGAGGACAGGTCACCATTGCCGAGAGCGGTGCAAAGGTGAAACAGGAATGCTCCAAGCCCAGCAAGTCCTGCTTGGTGCACAAGAGCAGGATGTACTCTATTGAAGCCAGGGCCCCCTGCCTGTCCTGGCACTACCCTGCTCGGGTAGGGAACCCTCACCGCGCCCCCCATCAGTCTCACAGCCACCTGCTGTGCCTGCAGTGGCTCCCTCTCCTCCTTTTCCAGCTGCTTCAGCTCCTCCTCCCCACCCCAGGAGATCATTCACTTCATTTCCCCACCCAGTCACACGCAGCTATTCCCAACTTTGTTCTCAATACCTTCCCTTGAAGGCACTTCTCTGCATGGGTTCCCCTGCACTTTTCTGTTTCAGTTCCGCTCCTCGGTAAACTTTTCAGCTTGACTTGGAGAGGAATCAGTTCTCCTCAGAGACAACTTCGTGTAAACACGCTCTGCTTGCTGCCCTCTCCAGCCAGCTGCCGGCTCACTCCCTGCTTCTTCTCTCTTACCCCCTGCTGGTCACTCCTCACACATTACTCCCAGCACATCCCTACTTCTGACTTTTTCCCCTTGGACTTTTATTGCTGGGAATGGAAGTGAAAGTTATTCTCAATCAAACCAAAAAGGCCATCAAAAATGCAAAGTAATACTAGATTGTACCCACCCATAACTAGAAACCTAATCACGCTGGGATTTGGGATGGCAAAACAGAATTTTGAGCCAGTGCTTTTCTTTTCATTAGTGAGGCTTCAACAAGGAGCATGAGCACCACTTAACAATGTTATGCTTGTTATTGTAAAAAATTACAGCTTGTTTTTGCTTAGGAAAGAACAGTCCTATAAAACAGCATATACAAGGCATTGCAAATACTAGGAAACTGTCCCAAAATAAATGTTTTCATGTTTTTTACTTGTATTCTAGCAATTTGCCATCTTATTTTTTCATGTCCCTGAATCACATTGTTCACTGATACTTTTAAACATTGCACAATGTTTAAGCTCTGTAAGGGAACAATACTTTTGCTGGATACCTGCTTTCCATTTACAGGTGCTCACTGAAGGATAGCACGCCACTGAAGTGAAAATGGATGTTAACTCAATTTCCTGGTGTTTCCCAGAATAGCTGATTGCTTTGCTACAGACACCGCAGCATAGGACAAGTTGGCACGGTTATTTTATTCTTTAAGCCCATTCTTTGAATGCTGCCTCATAAACCTCTTGCCTCATTCCCATATTTCCCCACAGAGATCTCACTGTTTCCCTGGTAACAGAACAGGCTTTGAAATTTGTGAAAGTCTTCAACAGTTGTCGCTACATTATATTCAAATATCCCAGAGAGACCAGAGGGATCACTCAATAAGGAAAACCATGGCATTCTTTGAGTTAGTACTGCTATGAAATAAGGCAGGAAAGGGTCTGGCGTAAATCATTGTGAGAACTCCCCAGAGTGCTGCAGCCAGCTCCCCAGTATAAGATGGACACGGACCTGCTGGAGTGAGTTCAGAGTGTGGCCATAGAGATGCTCAGAGGGCTGGAGCACCTCTCCTGTGAAGACAGATTGAGAAAGCTGGGGCTGTTCAGCCTGGAGAAGAGAAAGGCTCCAGGGAGGCCTTACAGCACCTTCCAGTACCTAAAGCAGGCTGTTTAGTTACAAAAAGCTGTTACAAAAGAAATTAAGGATAGAACAAGGAAGAATGGCTTTACATTGAAAGAGGGCAGGTTTGGATTAGATGTTAGGAAGAAATTATTTACTATGAGGGTGGTGAGGCACTGGCACAGAGAAGCTGTGGATGCCCCACCCCTGGAAGCGTTCATGGTTGGCTACCATGGTTTGCACAACCTGGTCTAAGGAAAATTGTGCCTGTGCATGGCAGGGGGATTGGAACTGGATAATCTTCAAGGTGCCTTCCATCCCAAACCATTCTATGATAAATGTAATACAGTGCATCACTGAGCTTTCTGCAACCAGCTTTAACTGAGTGATATTCCCCACTCACAGACTAGAACTGTTCTTTCTAATAAGCTGCAATACCTGATGATCAAGATCAACCAGTTAATTACTGTAAATTCAAAACTAGCTTGATAAATTTCTAGTGAGGGGACAAGAAACTGCTATTTTGAAATACAACTTTATTTTTTTAATCAATATGCAATCTACAAAATGTTATTACAAGATTATCAGCATGATTTCTTTGCACTTATACTGACAAAAGACCCAAATAAAATTATAGTTTCCATTAGGAATAACAGCACTGCTTCAGAGTTATCAAAATTATTGCTAAGAACTACCAACTGCAGCAGTTAGCTACTGTGTTAAGTAACAAAAAGACAAATAAATGCAAAATAGAAATATGGACACCAATACTACAGCAAAGAAGTCTGCCAGGTAAAATAAACACAACCAAAAGTAACATGTGAAAACGTGTTCAGATGTAAAATACTTTTGGACAATTAACACAGAACCTGGAGGAAAACAAATTAAGGAGCATAAGGATGACAGTGGCTTGATATCAAGTTCAATGGAGTGCATCATCTTCTTCATTTCTCAAAAGCTGCTATCCAGGGGCAGCAGAACCATTGTTCCCAATCACTGCAAAGCTTCAGCTGTGGCATCCAGTGAGGTCTCTTTTCTACCCTTTGTGCTCTCTTCTGGTTGGAATAAGCAGGCATTGCAGGTTTCTTCCTTACTGACATAAAAAATGATCTACGCACCATCACCATTATTCCTTTCTTCTTTTTTTTTTTTTTACTTTCTTTTATTCTTTGAGACTTTGATGCAGATCCCATTTTGTCAGTTAAAAGACTTCCACTGACTTCAATGGGTGTTTGAATCCAAAATTACATCAAGTACCATTTACCTGGAGTAATACAATTAGTATGAGAAAGATGAATGCAAAGATAAAGTTTGCAAAGATAAAGTTGTCAGTTTCAGCAAATATGACGCTTTGTAAGGCAAACGCACTATAAAAATAGTTGTTCTCATTGCTCCCTGTTTAAAATATAAAATCTCCCAAACCCAGCTGGTCCTTTGTGAAGGAAACACAGATAACATCTAAACACTGCCCTGAAGTAAATGTTAGAGAAATGTCAGCATCTTAAGTGACCCAGACAGTTGGAAGCATTTCAGTGACTGCAGGCACTTGCTGCGGGAAGCAGAGATCTGACACGTGTGAAACCTGGTTCCTCTCATGATGCCAATACCTCATGGGTTATTTAAAGTCCTTCTGCTAGCTGGACACTGCTTATACATCACAACAGCTAATAGCAACTCATCTCCATTTCCCTTCCCAAAATCACAATTAGACCACATGTAGCCCAGATTTCTAAAGAATTCAGAGTCTGTATGTTTACTCAGTATCAGCTGCTGTAACATTCATGGAAACGTTAGCAAAGAGTCTTAAGAATATTTGTTCAGTAAGTTACGCTCAAGATAACACAGAAGAAAGGAGAAGCCTGGTTATTTCTGGTTTGGCATGTTGCAATACAATAGAAGTTAGAATTTGATGGCAGGGAAAAAAGCCAGACAACCCGAAGTTTTTATCATTAAACTGCAGCCTATTTTTAAATATTTTGACATCAAGGCATAGAAACATCAGTGTGAGACTGAACAGGGCAATTTTTCAACCTTAGGTTGTATTAATTGTCAAGTTTAAACTGAAAGCCATCTATTAAACAGAGTAACTTTCTTTCGGTGTAGCTGTATTTCTGTGGCATTAATTCCATTATCCTGATCCAGTGCTGATCACAAGTTAATCCAAGTCTTGCAAGCCTCAGGTGAAAATCCAGTGGTTTGCAACAGAGATAAAGCTGTAACTTGACCTTTTATGTTATTGAGTTTAGTGAGTCTGAATGATCGTTTGTACCATAACACCTTAATACAACTCTCTAGCAAGAATGGTGACTTGTAAGGTGGCCACTCATTATTTAAGCCACTCACTGCAAACAACAGCATGTATCTTGAAGGGTCAACACTACACAGACTCCTTAAACACATCCTGAGACACAGCAGACACCTGAGAGCAGAAAAGCAGGCACAGCTTCTACAGGACCTGTAACATCACCAGGTACCCGATGCTAGGAGGTGAGTGCTGTGAATGGAGATCCTAAGATGAAAGAGAGATGGAATGGAGATATTCTGGTTCCTCCTTCTTAAAAACAGAAAAATAGGGGCCAGCTGGGCAGACAGGCTTTGGAGAGCAACTACTGTTTACTGAATTAGCTGTTTAATGCCAATAAAAACAAGTTAGCCTCAGACAAAAGTAACTGCAGGTAATTGCAATGCATATTTTGCTTCCTCTACCTCACTGAGCAAAGAGGTTAATAAATATTGTAGCCGTAATACAACCATGGACTTCAGCAAACTGCAGAGCTTGCCACGTTGCCAAATATAAACACTTTCCCCTGGTGGCAACTCTGTGCCACTTAGTTCAGCTGAGCAGGATATAAACCAAAATTAAATATTAATAAAACACACCAAACATGACTTGAAAGTGCTAATGGCTTCTCAAGTCAAAACACATATGGAGGATGCAACAGCTGAGACATATTTGGATCACTACTCTAGTCCAACGCTTGCTTAGATTTATAACAATATAATCTGCTAATAAAAAGGGATATATAGAGAAGCCCAAATACCATAATAGTCTATTTGGGGCTTTGGCAATGCAATACCCATAAAAAACCTGCCCTCAGGACTTACTATAGAATCTATTACCCATTTCATTCTCAGCTTCTGGATGGGGGGAAAAGTTTATTGTGATGAACTAGGTTCATATTATGGTCTTCTGTTTCCTCAGACTGGTAATTTTCTCTGTGTATATCCCACATATTTCTACTTTTGGGGAATACCATTTATCTGTATTTTTACACAGTGTTCATATAAACAGTCACAAGCTGTACAAAAATATAAAGTGAGGCGGTGCATTAGTATCTTTTTGTTCTCCACAAATTTTAGTTTGAAGTAAGGCTAATTTTAAGAAAACCACAGCCAAAAAAAAAAAAAATTATCATGAGCATTTTTAAAATTTATCATATTTTTTCAGACCTGGAATTACAGTCTGCAGAAAATGACACAGGGCATAATGGCTGAAGGGAAGTATTAGAACGTTTCCCTAAAGGCCAATTGTTTGTTGAAAACACAGTGAACACATTGACATTAGTGATTATGACACTAGTGATTAGTAGCTCAGGCTGCCTGATGAAGCACCACAGCTTCACGTCCCTTGTGACAGTCCATTGCTGCATTATTTCCCCATGGAAAATGCCTTTAGAGCCAGGAGCATGAAAACATCTCCCTTTCCATACATGTCTTAAAAGTTACTCAAAGCCACAGCCCCTGAAGTTTCCATACCAACATCTGGAACTTGCATCCTAAAGGAGACACAGAGCAAACGGCAGCAACCAGTCTTTTCTCCAGCTTGTGGGTGGAAACCTCCTCTGGTGTAAATTTTCCAAGGCTCCTCAGATGAAATGGGCCTGGACTGATTTACACTCACTGAGAATCCACCCCTTATCTCACCTGCTACAGTACTGTAAAGGAACTGTCTAATCCTGGCACAGAAACTTCAGTCACATCTGCCATATGGTTTTTTGCCCAAGAGATTACTTTGAGTGAACCTATAAAGTTCTGAGGAGGAAACAGTTGCAGTCATGGAAGAATAAAGAGTATTATTGCAGAGGACTCTTTTTCCCAATGAAATCACCCAATTTACAACTCATTAATTAAGGCTCTTGTTGAGAATATTATTTGGACTTGTTCAGCTCACATACATCAAGCAGAGCCAAAACTTGAGGGACTTTTTCAAACAGCACTAAAAAATGTAATTGGTCCTTCTGGACCTTACACAGGTGCTGATAGATCATAAGCACTCTGGAAGTTTTTATCACCAAATATTATATGTCCAAGTGACATGAACCCTTTGAGTAGTGCCATTAGGTTTCAATACAGAGTATGAGATCGTTCCCAAGTCACAGGTTCACAACAGGAAAATAATACATTGGAATCAGTCAATGAAGTGCTCACATCCTGCCACTCAGACAAGGAAACCATACTCATACCAGCACTCCCGTGACAGGAAGTTTACTTGAACACAGGCCAGTCAAATAAGTACTGATTTACAGACTCAAACCCATAAGCACTAAAAAAAAATGCAATGGCTGTGTTTACCCTAAACTAGGTCACTGCGCTTCTTCTAACAATAGAGTTTCCTGTGTAAATTGATTCCTAGTAATATCCTATGATGGTGCCTCCTGTCCTTTCTCATTGCATTAAGCAGTTGCCGGCCTTATCTGGGTCTTCTCCATCAAGCCTAATCCACTTCTTTTCAATTTCCACCTGTAGGTAGAAAACAAAAAGCAGCAGTTAGAATTAGCAAATAATTGGACACTGAAAGTGTGAACTGCAGCAACAGCATGAAAAAAAGCTTTGACACAAAATCAAGGTATTTCCAGACCCAAGAGATTTCAAAACGACTACTCCCAAAAATAGCTCAGCTGAGGAAAAAAATAGCTGCATTCACAGTTCTGTTTTTCAGCCTCACCTTTGATCAGACAAGGAATTATTATTTAATGATTCTTTTGCTCAAAGTCATTATCAAAAGTACGTTCAAGATATGTTTAGAATACAAAGCACATTTGCTTTCCAAATACTATATGGGGTAGCAGGGAGGGAGGAGGAAAACGTGGAAAGCATAGCCCTGAGAATACCTGGCAATTGTAAAAAGCTTTCTGAATCACATGTTTCTGGGGCTGCAGATCACTCTCTATGCCCAGGGACTTCACTTCTGTTCCTGAGGCACAAGCATCATGAACAACAAACTGGACAGTAGCAAATGGGTACCAGTCAGATGGTATCTCCTGGTCTGATCCCAGTTCCAGTTTGTAAGACAGGCTGTGTGGATGATCCAAACCTTGGAAAAGAAAAAGAAAACCACCACACCATTAGCGAATTATCTTCTCTTTGTTTAGGTTCATCTCCTAGCAAGAGAGCAAAGCTTTACCTTTCATAAACACAGAACTGTTGTTGTGATACAAGGTTATTCTATCTATAATTTTTTGATACTTGGCCATAAGGTGGCCCCTTGTTCATTTTCTGTCTGCTTCAGCATACTTGTCATAGTCACTGTAATTTTACAAATTAATTTACACAAGATTTACCAGATGCTTTCAGCTTCTCATTGAGAGGATATTACAAATGTAGGGCTTTGTTGCTAAATTCAAACTATTTGATGGAATCTCAGCTTTCCCTTAAGAATGTAATTCTTACTCTCACAGAAAAACAAAAACTGGAAGTATAGCCAAGGCAAAGATGCTGCCCTGTGTCCAATACCCCCTTTCCAGAGCTCTCTGCAGTAGAAATTTTACTGCAGTGCTTATTTCAAGTACTACAGCTATCTTGTGTACCATCCTTTATTACAGCATGTCTGTGGCCAGAAGATAAAGGTGCAGCTCAGAGTGCTGCTCAAACAAGACACACCCCACCTGCCAGGATAAAGGCTACCTTGAGTCCCTGTCTAGTTTGGAAGAGAACATACCCCATTTCTTTAAAAAAAAAAAAAAAAAAAAAAAAAAAAAAAAAAAAAGGTACTGCTAAAATAACTGTGATGTTATAAAGCAGAGTCATGCAGGATTTGTGCAGCATATTCTGAATTACTTTAATCATCCTAGGGATGATTCTAAGGATCACTTGCTTCAGCATTTCTTACATGAGGCAATGATAAGGGCAAGCACTTCTCCTGGCACACAGGAACACCAACATGAAAGCCTGCTTCCCAAAGTACCTGGAGTCAGCAGACTGACTATGTGTGTGAAAGCAGGATAATACAATTTAATATAATGAAAAGAATCCTCTCCAAATTCTTCAGGGCAAAACGTAGTAGTTCTGCATTTCTCCTCTCCAGGATTTTAATCTTCAGCATAGACAACTAACTATGCTTTGGCTGCAGGCAGGAAAAAAAATAAAATAAGAGAAAGGATTGTCTGTATTTTGTCAAAGGCAAGCCTGGCAATGTACATTTGGTTTTCATCCATTACAGTGAATGGAATCTTGAAGTTCAGGAAAAATGTCCCATTCTTTATGCACTGACTTCCTCCAGTGACAGTAATCAATTTTGTATCAGAATGAAGGAAATACTGACAATGGAGTTAACATAAACTGAGCTTTATCCACCCCATGGGAAAAATCATCCACAGGCTCACAGGCGTTTTGTAAGGCAAAAATAAATTAAAAAGCTGCATCTCCATTGCTCCTGTCTGTGCCGTAGGTTTTCCCTGTAACAGTACCCAGATCTCTGGGCACACCTCAGGAGAGGGTCCTGCACGACACTGTGGAGAACAAAGAACCGCAGTTTGCAAGGAGTGCCATGCCAGGGGCATGCAGCATGTGGCTGAAGTCTCAGGACAACAACACAAAACACAGAGACAAGTAAAACTGTAACATCAGGCATTTTATTGTGGAAATAGAGGAGGGAACAAAATCAGAAATAATGATTACAGCCACCTGCCAATGTCTTGATAATGAAGCTGGAGTGCACAACAAGTGCGAGGAGGAGATGGTGTTTCATTACTCAAGCACCCACGGACAGGCAAATCTCTGCACCTCTGTGATGTGAGCCTTGTCCATGATCTGCTGCTGGTCACCTCTTGCTGTGTCCAAGGCCATTTCTCCTGCACTAACACTCTCTTGGTCCACAGTCCCTCTTCCAGACTGCCTGGACATGGTGGGATCAGCCTCTGTTGATGTGGGCCTCTCCATCCTTGAATCCTCCATCATCCCAGCAACAGGACACAAGGAACATCCTGTTCCAGAGCCACACTGCAAGATGTCATCCCATCTGAACTGTGCTCCTTTTTACTCCCAGGATCTGCTCTCCTCTCCCCTGGTAGTGCCAGGATGCAGCTTGGCAACAAATTTACTTGATCTGCTCTTTGTGCTGTTTGCTGGGTTGGGCTGCACAGACTGCACAGTGCCAGCCACAAATGAAGCATCCTGGGGAGGACAGCAGGAATTGCAGCACCAAGATAGCATGGCATGCTTTGGCCAGGGAAAAGGCACTTTCTGCCTCTGGGGCTGTGGTTAGTCAAGGATCTGAGGAAAAAGGATTTGTTGCTTGTAGTTCATTTGTGGTAGAAGGCAACCAGCATAGATCTAAGGGCTTTTGGAGATTAAATTCAGAATCTTCCTGGAGTTTTTTTGGGGGAGGCCTATGGAGAAACAAATAGCAATGGGAACTGTCTGGCAAATTATTTTGTCTTCTGAGAAATGGAATCTAGAAATAATCACTGCTTGGAATTTTCCTGGGCAGATATTGGATGGTAAATGTTGGATAATAGATGTCCATTTGAGTCCAGGCATAGATGAGCCATACCTCTTGGGCTGTTGCTGAAGGTTTCCCTGCTAGACATGGCATAGTTGTGATTCAGGACCATCCAAAGAAACCTCTGGGTTTATATTCCAGCTGACCTACAGCCATGAGGTGGTCTTGGTGTTGGGATGCAGTGAATTCTGGGCTGCTTCCTTTTCCTTAGGTGGTAACCTGCAAAGGCAGAGACATTTGGGTAAGGATATTGACTTGGGTCCTCTGGAGCAGCCTCCATTGGATTTTTTGCCTATTCCTAAAACATAGGGTTGCCCCCAGCCCATCTGTCTCTTGTACCAACACCAATGTCAGAGGGAGGTACTCACCCCTTCACTTGTGCAGAAGTTCTTCTGCCACGGATGGGCTCTGCTAGGAGTGTAGAGCAACTTCTTCCCATCAGCTGTCAGACAACAAAGTGACCGACCAGCATTTTGGAAGACTGTGAATATCACCTTAGTTTTCACCTAAAACTGAGCAGTTCTTGTCATCTCTGCTCCATGAAACCACTGCATCCCAGGCCTTGTGTTACACTGGAGTTAGAAGAAAGAGAGGTTGTGTGTAGATCCTTTTGCAAAAGAAACTGTAATGCTGCAAAAGCCAGGTGCTGGCCAGAAGGAGAGAAAAGGTGGTGCTGTGGAAAGACAGGTGGGTTGGAGCAGGCACAGTGTGCTAAGGTGACACATTCAGAGCCCTGACATATTCAAGATCACATACTCAAGCCCAAAATGTGTCCCATCAGGCACTGTGGAGACATGACCACCTGGACTGATGAAATCAAACCACTCCTAAGAGGCAACCAGAAAAATCTGGGGAGATTCCTGAGCTTTTAGTGTCTAACTTAGGAGACAGAAACCCTGCAGTGTAGGTGTCTATGCAACTTGTCAAGACTTCTGTGAATTGAGAGATTTTAGTCTGTCTTAATTTGAAAATCTGGCATTCCTAAAAGCATTCCAAACTCTTGCTCTCTGTCTCCAAAGAATACCAACAAAAAAGCCAAAACAAACAAAGATCAGTAAAACGATGAAACTAGATTCCAGATATCATTTAGCATTCATATAACATTTCAAATGCAATTAATAATCTAACTTTGCACTTATTAACATTGTTTAGCCGTTTTTCACCTGTGTAAGTAGCAATCAAACAACCCTGATCTGAGAAAGGCTCATGAAACAAAGCAATTAAAGCCAAAATAATGTACTGGTTATCTTAGTTATGTAATAATTCTATTTTTTCCAAAATAGGTCTAGTTCTAAAACTCTTACTTCAAACATGAAAAACAATCAATTACTAAGAACAGATTTACATACAGTAGGGTTGTTAGAAGTTAGTAACTCCTGCAGTTATGTCTAAATGGGTGCATTTATCCAACCTGCTGGGAGAAGTGCACAGGAAATAAGAGGAATGGGACAGTACCACCACCAAGCACCAGTTCACAGTGGTGCCAGTGCCTGAAGGAGGTGGCTGGCCAGGGATGGAGCCCACCTGACAGAGCCATGGCTTTGAGTTTCTGCTTGGGCAGTTTAGAAAATAAGAAAAGCAGCACCTGGTGGTTCCTGGGAACCACATCACCTCCCAGAGTAGAATTCATGCACAGATTACTAAAGGCAGTAACCAGGCTGCCAGCAGCCACAACCTCCTCAACCTCAACCTCCTTCAAGCTGTCTTGTTCAGTCCCTGCTTCCTCAGTGTGGCTCCATGATGCAGAATGAAAGAAGAAATAAGCAGCTGAAGAACTGTTGCTTTACACCACGGCTCAAGGATGATGGTGTCCCAGCAGGAAATACCACAGGGCTCAATTTTACACAGCAAGTGATTAAAGCACAGTGCTTGGCAGTTTAGTCTCTCTCTTGCTCCCTGGGAAGCAGCTGATACAGCTTCTCGCTGTAAAGTCTGGCCCCAGTACTGTGCTAAAATCATGACATGTTTGTGTTTCCTTACACAAAGCCCCAACTTCAGAAACATAGACTCAATTTGCAGAAATTTCACTGGATCAGCCCTCCAAGACCTATTGCTTTTTCCCTTTTTCTTTGTTTTTTAAATAATGCTAAAATTCTGATTCCAAATGCACCATCTATATATCTGAATAGGAATAGGAATGGTGTTTCTTGCAGCTCCTACTGACTTCACTTGGCCAGCACTTTTCCAAGAAAACACTTAAGTAGAATCCAGTGGATATTAACATACTTCAATGTCTATAAATGGAGCCACAAAATAACTGCAGGCAACCTTTCCTTCTCCTTTTTAATTATTTTTTTTTTAGAAGCCTTGGACAAAGGCTCTTTGAAAGCAAAATCCTCGGCATATTTTTTCGGCTGCGGTAAACACATTATGAAAGTTTACATATTTCTATTAGTTCAACTGTCTCCAGACTTTTGGCATGCCTTGGGACAACTCTATTTTTAAACTCTTAACTGTGTACAGAGCACTCGATAAAGAGGTCTACAATTTGACTGGCCAGTATTACTACCAAAATGTTTTTTCAAATGCACGAACATTTCATGCAGACAAATGATTCTGCAGATCTCAGCTAGAGGGATTATTCAAATGTCAGAAGTTTAAGCTATTGGTAGAAAATAATGTAAAGCTGTGGAATACCTCAAAAAAAAAAAACAAAAAAACCCAAAAAAACAGTTCTTCCTTTCAAATAACTTAAATCAAAATTTAATTGTGCACATCAAATCTTCAGGTGCAAGAACTGCAGGAAATTTGGAAGACTTATAATCTTTAAAATTTCCTAAACTGCTGACTTGATTTTACAGAAGCAAACCTACATTAAATAGCAAAGAATACTAGAAGCTACTCAAACAGTCCTGTAAGCCTTGGGAAAACACATAGCAACATGGTGCAAATCTCTGAAACCTGGGACAGGGATTCTGAAGACCTGAAGAATCTTCTTCTGCCTTCTCGTTCTCCTACATCTCTCCCTCAACTCTGCCCTTCCTGTCCATTCTCCAGTCTCCCCAGTCCGTGCCCTTCACTTTGCTCTCTCTGTCATTGCTCTTCCCCCACCATTAGTCCTGGCTTAGTAGTAGAATGCCTGAAACTGGGACTTCAGAAGGTAAAATTTTTTCTGGACATTTTAAAGAGGCAGTTAGCCCAGACAGGATAATACAAGACTAGGACAATCCATTTGTTAGTAACATACACTTACCCCCCTTTTTAAAAGTACAGATTTTACAGATATTTTACATGAAATGCTTTAACAGGTGCCCTTGTCTTACACAAATTCCCAAAGCCTCAGGTATACATAATGCAAAGTATCAAGCAAAGGATCAAATGCCTTCACTCTACAGAATTTGAAGCAGGATACTGTATTCCTCAAGAATTTTTATGCCTTTAAGAAAGTACTATGTCTTTAGAAAGGTACTGGTAACATGACTAAAAATTGGAATTTTTAACCCAAATATTTCTATTTTTCTTCTTCAAAAATCATATTTTCTCCTTTAAATTAAAGTAAATTAATTACTTGCATGTGTGCAATTAAAAATGTAGCTGCTTTTACTGCTACAAGTTTTCAGTGAGGTATCAGAAAGAAATAGGAATAAAGTGGGAGGCATTTTTTGTCCGTGCAGTTATTGCCATGAAGGTACAATCTCAGTGCACAAACCCATGGAAGAGGTAATAGAAACCAGCCTTTGCAAGAGCACAGTTGCCTTCCTACAGCAAATTTCTACTTCTGTATCATAACTACCATTTCTTAAATGTGCTAGATGCTGGAAAGCCAAGACCCAGCAGTGACAATACCACTTTTTCTATTAGCTGTGTGAATTTTACCAATTTCTGCTTCTCTTCCCACCCATTGCCCAGCTTGTACATGGGAAGCATAAACCTTTCCCTCAGCCTTACTACTACAGACTAATGACAAACAGTACATCTGCCTCCATCAAATAATTTATGAAAACATGGTTTAAAGAAATTGGTAAGTCTGTATTCTCTTTTTCCTAAAAGATTACTCCAGCTTCTACCAACAGCATCCCACAGATAAAAACCCAAACCACGACAGCTGATGGAGGTACACAAGCATAAACCCAGCAAAGACACACACCCAAGCCCA
Organism: Cettia cetti; assembly: GCA_013401135.1. Lineage (NCBI taxonomy): Eukaryota > Metazoa > Chordata > Aves > Passeriformes > Sylviidae > Cettia > Cettia cetti. The sequence goes on from VZUI01032951.1 coordinate 57,822, forward strand.
TAGCACAAATTATTTACTTGAATTTTTATCTGGAAGCCTGTCAATCTTCCACACCACGGCCCTGTAGGCACTCTCGTATTTTGCTGTTCCAACCGAGACTTGGATTACGGGATCAGATTCAACCTCATGCAAAGCCCCTAGGCATGCTCTCCTATTCATTTTCGCTTTTAGGGACTTCTGCCTTTGGAGGTTCATGGTCCAAAGTGCTTTGATCCACTGTGTGGGAACAGGAAAGCGTATCATAACATTTTCACAGTATTTCACAGTGGGTAAACATGTTGGGATCTGAGCAGTTGAAGACATGTTTATGAAAGCCTGAAGTTCAATGTATGCTCCCTGAACCACCACTGCAGCCTTCACAGAAAAGGGAAGGTCTTGCCCATTGTAGCGTGTCCTGAAACGCATCAGTTCCAGCCTGCAGGCATCCGGGGGTGTAAACTTAATAATCCGTGATTGCTCAAATTTCTGTGCTTTGACACAGTTATGGAAATGGCAGTCAAGAATATCAATCCACTTCTTCTCCTGCTCCTTCTCAAAGTAACGCTCATCCCTCTTGTGGAGCTCCAGGTCGTTCAGGGTTAGAAAACACTCGGCACTGCCATTCACAAAACACAGGCAGTAAATGTGTGTGATGACAGCGCTTTCTACGAGCTTTCCTTCTGCTTTAGTGACCTTTCCCCAAAAGTTATCCACTATTTCCAGAGTCATTTCTTGCTCTTCATAATTCCTCTTCTGCCTGGAAACAGTAGGAAGTTTCATGAGCTCCTCCTCGACCGTCATGAGGAAATCGGTGAAGTCGTTATAATCGGTGGTGCCCAGCTTTAGCATCTGCTCCACCTCTGGCTCATGGATCACCTCTGCTTTGGGGTGGTACCTCCTCTTCTCCGTGTAAGACACACACTCGATCTTCACAGTGTGGATTTTTCCTGAGACGTTGTAACTCTCCAGTTTGGGTTCGGACAGCTTGCACTGTGGCTGCAGCTGGAATTCCTTGAAAGGTTTCTCCAGGCCCTTTTCATAATACATCTGCAACACCCCTCCAGCCAGGACGCTCAGGTAAATAGGGCCCCACTGCCGAGATGACATCATGTTCTTCTTTTCAGGAATCCTCAGCATGAATGGCCACCCATCTGATTTCTGGCTCCTGAAAAGGCTGCGTGGGATGGTGGGGGAGAGCTTGTGCCACGTGTGGGTGCTGGAGATGGGTGGGTTTTCCACGGCCTGACAGCTGTCAGCTTGCAGGTGTTCAAGCCTCTCACAGATGTAATTGAAGGAGCCCTGGTTGAGGCTTTTTTGATCATGACATGTTTCTTTTTCTCTAGGATGACACCCGCTCCTGTCAAGCACTTTGTCCTTCCTGTGCATGCTAACATTAGCTGGCAATGTGCTGAGGGAGCACCCTTCCTTCCAAAAAGGACTGGAAAAAGCACAGTCGCTGTGGAAGTATGGGAAGTGTCCTGGAACCAGCTCCTCGCAGCTTCCTGGTGGTTTAGGGCTTCCCTCATCTGCTGATTTGGAGACCAAAGTGTTACCTGGATGGTCATGAAGTGAGGAGTTCAAAGGAAGGCTGCTTGGTTTCTGTGGGGCTAGGGATGAGCAAATCCCAGGGGATGGAGGAGGGTTAACATTTGATGGCCATTCAGGGATGGGATAAAGCATGTGAATCCCAGACTTTGGAATGCATGGGTTTCCCGGGTAGTCTCTGGTAGGTGTAGTAAGTGGAGAGTTGCTGGGGGGTCCAGGACTTAGGTAGAAATCAACTACAGGAGATGAGAGCGGAGTGCTGCCTGTAGAGGATGACCTACTTGAGGACTCATGAACACTGGACAGGTTGAGCTTAAGGCCATTTGGTTTGCAACTACTCTGATTGTCAACCAGTTTCTGAGGTGACTGGAAGAGAGGCTCGTCATCAAAGGTGACCCAGTTTGCTGGATTTGGGGAACACATCTTGGAGAAACTTGAGGCACTTGCACAACGCATCACCTGCAACCATCTATGAAGAAACAACAAACATGATTCAAATCAAACTCAAATCACACAAAGCTCAAATTTGCAAGCAGTTTACAAATCCAGTGTATTTTGTTTTGCATGTATAATCTGAGGTAGCTGTGTAGAAACAGATAAACTGCCTGTGAATCCCCACTGCTCTCCCTGGTTGGGGATTGAAGGGAGTTCTAAGCTCTACAAGCTGTTCAGAGCATCTGATGTACAGAGCCTCTCAATCAGAGAGAGCAGGATGCCCCACAGCAGTACAGGACTGCTTGAATAATAATTTCAGCTTCATACTATACAACATAATACTATACAGCTTATGCATCATTTCAAATATGGACAGAGATACTGGAAATTTTCCATACTGGGCATCTGCTCTGGGTAAGATTTCCCCTCCTTCCCCCATCAAAAAACCCAGCATTTTACTAAGAATGATGTAGCTGTTTCCAAAAACAGAATCAGGAGGGAGAGAGGGGATTTTTTTTTTTTTTTTTTTTTTTAATGAAAAGCTGTAGCAACTCAGTGCTGATGGCAAAGGTACACATGCTGCTACCATCAGGGCAAAACTCTGGATGCCTGCCAGACCCGGGCAAGAATCTCTCTACATCAGTTCCTCAACCCAGGCTTATGCTCTTGGAGGCTGGGCATGTTATAAGGAAGCATTGGAAAGGCATTAAACATATAAACAAGAAATTAGGCCTAAGGATGAGCAGAACATTCCTGCTGAGGAGTAGACTGCAAGCCTCCACTGCAGACAAAACACTGATGAAACACAAGTCAAGGCCAAGTAACAGCACTCACATCTGCCAAGCACTGAATTGGCTGGTGGCCTGGAAAAAGGACAGGTCTTTAAACCAATTAGTAAACTACACTTCATCAAACAAAGTGTCTTTGGTAAAGGGCTCAGCTGGATGTCCTCAGAGCAGGACTGCAACCAGTAAACCATTAATCTTGCAGTCGTGGTTCTAAATTGTGCACTGAAATTTAAATGCTTGTTGCATCCTTATGCAGGGCATGTTGTGCCCAAAGTTTTTCCTCCCCACTGCTCCTGCCTGATGAGGGAGCAAGCAAAAAATCTGCTAATGCCTGAGGAGGAATCGAGTACAATGAAACACCACGGGGGCACATATAAACATAGCTCATTTGATAGAAAGTTACTCTTGTTCTGTCAGAACACATCCACGTTTGCCTGAAAGCACAAGGAAGGCGGAGTTCATATGGACAAAAACCACCTGCATGTATATTACTCTGTTAATTAAGGTCAGCTAAAGATGACTTAGAGCTATTGCCCTTCAATGCACAGACAGCCACAGTCAGGCTGTTTAATTGCACAGCACTACAGAATCACATAACCATAAAAGCCATTCTTTATCTGTAACATTCAGAGAACAGTTCACTTCTAGACATGCTACAGTTCAGCCAAGTGAAACTTGTGCTACAAGTCTTTATTTTCATCATTACTCCATTATTTCTGGGGCAGTAAGGAAGTGCCATAAACTGTAGCACAGTCTGCTTACTCTGAGCAACAGAGAGCTCTCAACGAAGGAGGACTCTGGTCCTTCATTAATTTTTGAACTCTTGACCTTTTTGTTCAGAAAAAATATTTGCACTATGCTAGTTATTTTATAAGCACTCTAATCACCACTTAGAAAGAGAGAAAAGAAGCAAACAAGTACAAATTACTATCATAGCTCAGACACACACAACTACCAGTGTATCCTTCACCCACACAATCACTTCATCATAAAGTGCGGCAATGGAAAGAAAAATCACAGCTATTTGGTCTCTGACTTGGTCATCATTTTTTCCTCCCATATCACACCCTTTTTCTCCTCTCCCTCTCGCTGCCACCATGGCTCTTTCAGCATTAATTATTTCTAGAGCTGAAGTTTCAAAGTATTCAGCCCTGTTTTCAAAGCCTCATTTGTTATGAGCAGCTAATGTGATGCTAAGTCAGAGCGCTGCTTTTTCCTGGAACAGCCGGGACACTGGGGCAGCCTGGTAGATAAGAGAGCATAAGGAAACAGCCTCAAAGGCTGCCATTAAAAACTCCTCTGGCATTTACAAGAAATAAGTGATGGCCAGAGAAAGAAAAAAAACATGCTGTGGATGGGAGAGAAGCCTTTCTCTGTGGAGGGGCTCTGGGGATGTTGCCACAACCCTCCAGCGTGACCACAGCCATGCTCCAGGGGCAAATCACACAACACTGAAATGCACCAATGGAAAAGAAATCATAGAATCAGGCATTTACAATAAGGAACACATTTGCAGACTGTTTCCTTTTCTTGTTAGAAATGGAGTGTTTCAGTGTCCTTTATTATTCGCAGATGTTTGGGGGTATTTTTTCCCTGTCTGTTACTATTCCCTTTTAAAACTGCGATGTTGCAGATTATTTGGCAGGGGTTTTTTTCCTGTTACGAAACAAAAAGATGTTTGAACTCCACCTGCCAAACATTTAGCGTCAGTCAGTAGGTGTCAATGAAAAAAACCACTTTCCCAGATGGAAAAAACTAGAAGAAAACACTTTCCTCTGCAGTCACAATATCTTCAGTGTACCTGTCAGAGGCTGTAGCTTTCACCTCTTGATGCTGTTGCAGTTAGGTGGGAGATTTTTAAAAGAAAAAAAAGATGCTAATGATAACATAAACATTTGCATAACATGCAAAAAGTGGTGAAATAGACACTGGTCCCCCTACTGTTGCTCACTGATCCCCAAAAATGACTACTAGGAATGGAGGAAAAAAGCCCAAATGGATTTTTACAAGTTGATTGGATAATATCATGCTAATAAAAGGAAAATGCACCCTCTTTTGTGTTAAGGATAGATACTCATCTAGTATTAAAAAAAAAAAAAAATCAGTCCTATGCTACTTTACATCACTTGTTCTCCGAGTCTTTTACATTTGCACAAAGCAATAAAGTAATGCTTTCAATTTCTATTTTGTCCTAAACTGTAAATCCTTCCTATGAACTGGGATGTTCTTCCTTGAAATCAAAATAAAATTCAGGCTTCAGGATGGATGTGTTTTGCCTCCAAAAAGCAAAGGTCCCCCATGGAACCCACATAAATGTAACCTAAATGCTTTGGGTAAAAGGAAAATGATACAAGATACCACTGATCACACACATGTTATGTGGCATGTGACATTTAAATTACAAGCACGTGTGGTATCTTGTTCAGATATGAGGCAGGAAATACCATTTTTAGAATACTGAAACTGCCAATTAAAAATCTGGCTGAATTAACAGCTAATCCTAGGCACATCAATTCCAGTGAACTCAAAAGTTGCAACTCATTTCAATTCATCCTCTTCTGCCTGACAACAATCTTCCCGTTTATCAGATTAACACAGTCCCTCAGCATTTAATGACCTTAATTTCTTCATTTTAATACCTTGAGAATGGAAGGAAGAGAAATTCTATCCTGTTATTGAGAGAATTCATAGGCTGCAGTTATCACTGGGGTCCTTTGTTGCTTCAGAAATCCCTGATCGAATCTGCAGCAAAAATATGGCTCAACTTTCATGCCTTGCTGGGGGATATTGTTACCTCTTCCTACACTGAGCACTAATAATAACTCCCTACTCACTCGAAGGTGTAACTCCAGTTCTTGGCTTTGGCACTTTTAATCCAGATGCACCTGGGTCCTCAGTGAGATGGGGATGCTGATGTGTCATCAGCAATGTCCCCACCACACTGACAGCACGGCCTTCTGTCACCTCTCTCACAGCAGCAGCATTGAACCAGCACAGCGCACGACTGGACCCCCTGCACATATCACTCTCAGGGGTCTTCCCTAAAATTTGGCACCAATTAAAACCCTCAAGCCCATCCCCTTCTGTTCAAACACAAAGGTCCTCTTTTAAAATATTGGAGGAGCATGGGGTCAGGAACTGAGGAACATCGGGGAAACACCTCCCATCTGCAAAGCATAAAGCAAGTAACTGCAGTGTTTAATGGACTCACACTCCCAACACACAGAAAAGCATAATTTTATAAATACATTCTTTATTGCCTCTCTAGGTCCAGAGGCCATCACAGCTCCAGAACTTTTAAGCTACACATCCTCTAAACAAATTCTCTTTGTAACACCCAAGCACGTACCTTATGTGTGCCCCTTGTTCAGTGGGGTTTTACTGGGTAAACACCAGCCTCATTACTTGCTCCAACCTCAAAAAAACCCCCGAGTTATCTACATACAGTGTGACAGAAGAGTTAAATAATCCCTCCAAAATAAGTGGAGCTCTTCCCATGAGCTGCTGTTTGTGGACAGTGCCTGGTTATTTTATTTCCACCCTTCCAGAAAAAACTATGGACCCTACACTACTACACATCAAGCTTATTTCCAGGAGCAAGGTTGTTTGTTGCATATAGGCCATATAGAAATTTAATGCAAAGCTCTGCATCCTGTGCACACTGTGGTGAAGCTGTCCCATAACCACGAGTTGTTGATGTTCCTTGTACAAACATCCAGACAATTGTTCAAGCATTTTGCCACAGAGTGCAATAGTCTTGCAGGGAAGTACAAATTCTCTGCAGTTTAAGCAATAAAGCACATATGGTATATAAAACACCCTAAACATTTCTAAGTCCTTGTGATATCCAAGTAAAACATGGCAGATTTATCTCTGTGTTTTACAGCCATATTCTTTGTGTCACTGTTTTGGTTATTACTTAACTCTGAAAAAAAAAAAAAAAAACAACAACTTGAAGCACAACTTCTACATAAAAAACTGTTTGATTTATGATGATTTGCCTCAAATTTTACTTTGATACTACATGTGGCTGCATTTCTATTTAACTTTGCTTTTTCTGTCCTAGATACACATAAAAAAATTATCCAGTCTATACTTCTGAAATAAACATAAGCAAAAGCAACAGCTGATGGGAAATAGGAATTTCTTGGCATTTTCTTGTATTTGGGATATGGACTAAGCCTCCCACTGCATTACTCATTTTAGAAAATAAGGAACTGGTGTAATAGTCAAAAATACACCAACTTCAAAGTGCAGTGTGACCTTTTATTTACATTGCTCACTCTCTGGGGCATAGGCACAGCTGGGAGAAGTTCAGAGCTTGCAGCTAATCTGTTTAATTTGGAATTCCTTCCTCTTGGCCCTAAGAGCTGGAGGAATTAAGCTTTCAGCTTTTGACAGTGTGTACATCCCCAGAGTGAAGGCAGGCCCAGCTCTTGCAAACACCTCTCTCACTGTTGCTTGTTCCTGCCTCGGTCATGGAGGGGGGTGGTTACGAATCAGGTGGTTGGTATTTGAAGGCACAAGCTTGAAAAAATTGACATTTTTAAGGGTATCAACACAACCCATCACAATTCCCAAGCAGAGACAACACTTTCCTAGACAGACAAAAGGGTTGGGCAGAGGCTGAAACACTCTCTGCTGAGGATGAAGTCACAGGGTTTGGGGTGTGGGGGACTCCCCACCGAGGCCAGGGACCGATGGTGACAGCACTGCCGGTTCCTGCACACCGGGAGAGCATCCGGAATCCAGCCAGGGAGGAACCCTACAGGCACTGCACGAGGGAGGCCTGAGGAAATTCCAGCTTCTCTGCCTATCAGGGTCATGCCTCATGCTTTGAAAGGCAGTGAGCGGATACGAGATTCACTCAGGAGGGAAAACCTATGGGAAGTTCTCAAATGGAAAATGAAAGAAAAGCAGCCAGAGTCACACCTCTGGTGACCGTTCAAGTCTGCTCAGCTGCAGCTGAAGTGGATCCTCCCCGGAGAGGTCACTCTTCTTGCTGACAAGAGGAGGAGGCTGGGTGGTGAGGATCTTCCACTGTATGTGAAAATTCAGCACAGCTACTCAATTCCCATCTTTGCCACAGATAATCACACAAACCTCAGCTGTTACATACTGTAAAAAAACTCCTTTTCATGTGCAGATCCATTCTGGGAGTCCTTCCCTAACACTCAGATGTGAAGTCATTCCAAAGCTGCCTCGAAAAGACAACAAAACATCATGCATGACTGGTCTTGTGTGTAACACCATCAGCTTCCACCACTCTTCCCATACACAGTGAGCCGTGATTCCCACACCCTCCCTCACCCGCTCCAGCAGTCACATCACCACGGATGAGTCACATCAGCTTTGTCCTTCACTGTTTTCCTAGTGGGGAATAGGAATCAAGGCAGAAAAGCCTAGAGACATTTTACTGGAAGTTTCTGTATGGTTTTATGGAGACAAACCAAAGGTGTTTCCTGAAGAGATTGAGAGATTGTTACAAATCACAGCTGCACAGCCACCTGGGATCTGCACCATCATTCCTCTCAAGGATTTATTTGCAGAGCTTGTTATCGGGAACATAACTTTTAGAATGAGATAATATAAAATAAATAGAATAAACTAAAAATACTAATTTTATTTTTTTTAAAAAAAAGGAAACTAAAATAGAGATCCAAATTAAGTGCCATCTGGAAAGATACTGGACTGCAGACCTGAAGCTGCAAAAAGCAGCAGAGGTCCTCTTTCCCCACAGGCCACTTCTCTCACATGAGGGGAACTATAAGGTTTCTTTCAGTAGGTCCTGCACTATTTGCTGCAACTCGGCCCATATCCAGACACTTTACAGAACACATGAACCAATGAATATAACAGCATGGAGAAAGAAGTAAGGCAAAATCAGCCTCCAGCGACAAAACATCCAAGGATCACAGGCTTCCAAAAAACAGTTTTCCCAAGCCACAGCTACATGTAACTATTTTGTTTCAGGAAGATGAAATAACATCTTGCATCACACCACAAACTGGGCATAATTCTGGTACTTAAAGAAGAGCCATATACAGGCACACTTAGAACCTGTTTGTTTTTCCTTTTAACATAATCAAAGTGATAAAAACATTTATCTCTGGCATATCTGTAAGAATAACAAAGAGAAGTATTCAACACAAGTCTGAGCAACTTTCTTGGGTGCATCAGTTCTAACTTCAGTCAGTTCCTGCAGATGACACACAGCAGGGTTCCATTCTGGATGTCCAGTGTTTTCCTGTCTACTGGGCAGATTCCCCATCTCAGAAGGTGACAGACTGTCCCAGGTCTCACTAACACACATCTACTGGCCCATGGTTCTGTGCATCTTTGGGCTCCAGGCTGGGAACAGAGAAGACAAGACAGGAAGGATCCCTGTGCATGCCCCATTTGCTGGCAAGTGGGATGGCCAGAAAACCCCTCAGGAAGACACAGTCTGCTATCAATGACAGTAGGAACAGTTTTACTAGCTCAAATTAGAAGTGGATTAAATTCTGAGAACCATAAAATGGTTCTCTGTGTTTTAGTGAACATCTTCAACAGAAGAAAGCTCATTTTTCCTAAAAGAAATAACTGATGAAATCAATATCAACTACTCAGTGTTTTTATTCTCTTCCTTTCTGGATATCACAGTGCCTTCTAAGACATCACTTGTGTGCAAGAGGTGACTGCAAGGTGTGATGCAAGACATGATTGCATTTTCTCAAAGCAAAACAGTTACATATAGCAGTTATTGTGAAAACTTCTTTGTTTATTTAATGTTAGAAATTGCTCTCTGCAAACCTGTGACCCTTAAAAGTTTTTTAGCTAGAGGTCAGTTTTTGATCTGTGCTGTTGCACCTAATTTCTTCCCATTATCTGCATAGACAAGATAGGTATATCATATTTAATTCATTTCACTGTGTCCCTGTCATGTGTGCACAAAGCCCACTCACATTCAGTTCCCTGGGCTAGTCCTGCTTCATCCTCTGAATCACACTCTCTTCAGCATCACCACAGTGATGGCAGAGCTTACGCTCCATAGGCAGATTTTCGAGAGCCAAGGGACAGTAGGGATTCATGTAAACTGTTTATTGACACCAGCTGACATTTTACTGTACAGAAGGTTTGTTGGGTTCTTTTAATAAAATAAAAAAAATGCTGTGGCCTAGAAGAGACAGGAAAATAAATCTACTTTTATTTGCAGTACTTCTGCAGGTCACTAAGTTAATGGAATGTTACTGCATCTACTGAAGCAATTTTTAACTGTGTTTAGGAAACATGTTATTATTAGGAACACACACACATCCCACAGAAGTGCTCTGGTCACGGCAGCTCTGCACAGGGCTCTGGGAAGTACTTTAACATCCCAAACCTCTCCCTCTCTTCTCCCTCTGGGCAGAGACAGAGATTTATAATGGACTAAGAAGCAGCAGAAATGCAGTTATGGGTGCCTGTCCCACTTCTGTAACAGCAACAGCTCTTTTATTTTTTTTTATTATTTTTTTTTTTTTTAGCATTAAGCAGCTCTCCGGATTAAAAAAACAATAACAAAAAAGCGCCTGAGTACTTTGGCACACAGATCACGCATCAAAATATGAAGCTGGCAGTGGTCAGGAAGAAGTTTAAACCTGGTCCTCTGCTAGTGTTTGCAGTGTCCAAGGGAAGGGAGGGATGAAATGCCACAAAGAATACACAGCAGAGAAGAACACTTCACAACCCTTGCCACTAATCTCAGAGTGATAATAAAAGGTAGGGAAGCTGACAGAAATACTGTATTTAGGAAAATCACTGAACATCATAATAGTCTTTTTTTATTATTATTATTTAGTTTTCATTCTGAGTCAGTTTTTATATCTGCCTTTAGAACTGCCGCATGCTTTAGTGCCCAACAAACACATGGCAATACCTTCCTGGAGTATAATCCATGACATAAGATTTGTAGAGGTCTTCTAAACATGAAAAGTACTGTCTGACAGCTGTCAGGAACATTTCCTGACAGAACAGCTCTCACCTCAGCTGTGGGATACTCCCCTTCTCCCTGCCTTAAAGCTTTACAGGAATACTAGCACTAAGGAGAAGATGTGCCAATTGAATCCCTGTTTATTTAGATAGAAGTATTTTTAATAGCAACGGATTACAGTCATGTCAGAAAGTGTAACTCATAACTCAGACACCAAAAAAAGCCTCATTTGGGTTCCTTTCCAAAAGCCTTTTAAGACAGACACGTGGGCAGCCTGCTTTTCTGGAGCAGAAGACATCAGCTTATATTTATACCAATGAAAAACAGAAGAAAAGGAGTGGTGGACTAGAGGGATGTTGTTTACCCAAACCAAAGTCAAACACCGCCCAGGAGAGTGCATCTCTGTTTTCATGTTGGAGTTAATGTCCACACACAGATTAACTTACAAACCTACATTCAACAAGCTGGGCCATTAAGTTTACAAACCCAAATAACTTTTGAAGTATAGAAAATAACACTTACTACATATTCATGAGGGAGAAGGAAAACCATCAAAGCCAAGCATGAAGCAAGGACCTCGTACTTGCCTTGGGGCAGGTTTTCCCAGGGGTGTGATGTGCAACTCCAGCATCAGGTAAATACAATCTCTGGCCACACTCCCTGTTGTACAAATTACTCCTAAACTCAGCCACAACTGATTACAGAGTGCAGTGCGCAGTTCTCCTCCACTCACACACAGAAGCAAGAAGGCAGCTGATCTCTCCTCACAGCATTTTCTTCCCTTGCACAAATCAGGCAACATAAAGTGTTGTCTTCAGCTACTTCTTTTTCTTCTTTCACAGCTACAGAAGAGTCTCAGTCCCCAGACACGGCAAAGCGAGTTAACACCAAAATGAACAGTTCATGTTCAAAAGCCTCAGGCTCCAAAACTTCTGTTCCCTCCTCCCCAGTCAGTCATTGCCACTCAGCTAAGTCCTCTTTGCAGAGAAATCAGTTCGGGTTTCTCCACCTCACAGAAAAAAAACACTGGGGAAGCATAGAATTGTGTAACTTTCGCTTGGGTCCATAAAACAGCTTAGTCAGCAGTTTTCTCAGCACACTTGTTTGTCCCAAGTATCAGAACAGCTACACCTTTAAAAAACCCTTACTGCAAAGCCCCCCTTCGGTGAGCATGTACCTAAAGCCAGAAAGAGGATATTTTCTACTACTTTTTTTTTTTTTTTCTCTCTCTCTCTCTCTATTTACACTGTCCTTGAAATTCCATCTCCGGGGTCTGCACTAGGGGGACATACATGCAGTTTAAACATCCCAGTCCTGTGCAGCACAGCCTCTGCATCCGCTCCGTGTGTTTTCCCAAAGTCCCGTGCCCCGGCTGGATTTATGGGAGAGATTTCTGCAGCAACGCTTTCAAGCACCGTGACCCTACGTGCATACTTTAACATCATCGGCCGAACCACTAGAAAGCATGAGAAAGGCTCCAGGAATTCAACTCACTTCGACTATTAAATAAAAACAATCCTCGCTTGCCCCGGTCTAACAAGGCAAAAGTCATGGGAACGTGATGCCGTAGGATGCCCGGCACACAAACCCTTCCCGATTTCCGCCTGATTCAAAGCCCCGGGTACCCCTGGGCAAAACCACCCCTTTTCCCCACTTCTGCTTGAAAAGAAGAGGAGGAAGAGAGGAAAGGAAAGGAAAGGAAAGGAAAGGAAAGGAAAGGAAAGGAAAGGAAAGGAAAGGAAAGGAAAGGAAAGG